>VBSM01001082.1:4237302-4295141 GCA_008086735.1 Cheirogaleus medius
CCCCTCTGACTTCCCCAGCTCCCGCTTCGGCTCCGTTCCTGCCCCCCAGAGCCGCCCGGTGCCCCCAGACTGGCCACTGTCCTTCCTTCCAGAAACCGTCCCCCCTGCCCCATGAGGCGCACTCGGACCCCGGCAGCCGCACCTCTCACCTTCAGCCGAAGATGGTGGCGCCGGCGCACGTCCCCAGCCGCGACCACAGATCCGGCGCCTCAGTCCCAAACCCACCGCTGCCTCCGCCGGGCTCCTTTAGCACTGCTGCTTGGGACTGCCCCACCCACTCCCACCCTCATTGGGCCAGCTCCACGCCCATCACTGCTGCCCCCAGACCCACTGGTCCGTTTGCGCGCCCATCTCCAAGGGAAGACGTTAGCAACCCGAACGAAGCTACCTTCCCGAGGCCGGCTCCCTCCACCCACCTGGAATGATGCTCATTGGCTCCCACTGCCAGCCCAGGCCATCGAGACTCCAATCTCATAGGTTGACCCTCACGCCCGTCATGGATTCCGGGAGGTGCGGCCGAGACGGTGGCGGGCGATTGGCTGGCTCGGTCGGAGATGGACAGCTGGGTCTGGCAGGGCGCCCCGCGATCCCGCGAGGCAGCGGGTGCGGACTCTGCGGCGACCGGCGCGCTGCGCTGGCCCGGGCTGTGCGGACCGTGGGGCAGGTGTGGCGCGGCGGGAGTCCCCAGCTCCGAGCGAACGCGCCTCGCCCTAGCGTTGGGCCGCCGCTGCAGCACACTCGAGCGCCTAGTCGCCGCTTCTGCTTGTCGCAGCCGGCATGTCCCGCAGCGGGACGGGCTTCCAACGCCGAGTCGCGGGCCCCCGGCTCGGCCTGCAGGGGCGGGGCAGAGCGCGGTCCAGAGGCCTGACGTCACCCCCGGGGCTGCGGGGGGCGGGAGCCGCTGCTCTGCGACTCACCTGCAGTGGGGGAAGGGAGCAGGGGGAAGGGTGCGCGTGGGCTCTGCTGGGACCCCGGCTGTAGTCAGCGATCCGGCCACTGTCCGGACCTTGGGTCCCAAGCTGACCCCGCTGGAGTCGGCCGGGCGCCGGACACCTTCCTCTGAGGCTGCAGTTTGGGTGTTAGCGCAGGGGAGAGGCCTCCTTGCCCAACCTCCAAGCAGGGCTGGAGATACCAGAAGAATGAGAAGAAAGCCGACCTTGGAAAGAAGACTTGGGGAAAAGATTTTATTCACCTCATTCATTCACTCGATCATTCGTTTCTTCATTCATTCATCAAATAGAGCTCCTGGCGCGAGAGGGGCTGTGAGGGGTTCTTAGGAACATAAGGCTGGAATCCTGCAGTGCTGTCATATCCCCTAGGGCCTGTGAGCTTTTCAAGGGCCTTAGAAAACGTTTGAGACCTGAAAAAAAATAATAATAAATAATGGCCCCAAAATAAGGAAGAGAAACTGGAAAAATCGAAGTTAATAAATATTTAATGAAACGTCTGCAAAATCTAGTCAGCCGCAGCACAACTCTTACATAATTATATATAAATATAATAAAGTCTAAACCACATGAACAAAATAAGTTATTCTTACAAAAACTGAAAATTATCAAAATCCTTTCAAAAAATTACAGCAAGATGAAGTTATTAAATATTGGATATGAGTGCATTTTAATATGTGTGATATGATGTATTTGCCTAAGCCTAGGAAACTTCTAGTCTGTCAAAAGAGTGAATAAAACAAAACAAGGCAGGAAATGATAAGGAAGGGTTGGTGGAATTCAGAGGAGGCTCCAAGGCAGCTGAGTGCAGAGTCCTTCCTGGGGAAGTCCCGAATCAGGCTCTGTATTGTCCTTTGTCCTAGTGCATCTGTTCCCCCACCCCCACCTGCCTGCTAGGGTGGCTGCCCCTTGTCCAGGTGTCTTGTGACTTGGCTCCGTAAAGAGGTCTGTCCTTCAAATGCAGTCTACACATGGAGTACCAGATAATTTTACAAAATATGTGAATGATATTCCTCTTCTGAATTTTTAAATGTGTTTAGAGAATACCAAAGACTCCATCTCTAAAGCCAGAGCCTCAACTTTGTCGGCCACCAAAGTCATTTCTCAATGCAGTGTTCCATGCTTAGCAAATCCACACACAAATAGCCTGTAAGCCACTGACTCCATGGTTTATTATAATTTTAAAACAAACTCAGTGGACCATCAGAAGAAGAGCACAGGACGTTCACTAGCATTAAACATCATAAAGACATTAGTTTTGATGAAAAATTAATAATAAAGAGAATGTCCACAAATGTATTTCTAGCCCTGGTGTCTCTCCAGCACTTGTGCCCTATATTTTCAATTGTCTGCTAGACATCTCTACCTGCATGGTAGGGAAACTGCAAAAGCATTAGGCTCCAAACCTATTTTCTTCTATCTCTACTTTCCCATCCCTCAAACTCTCTTCCCAATTTCTCTTTGTCTGTTAATGAAACCAGTTTTGAAACTTCTTTGATTCCTTCCTCTCCCTTGCTTCCCACACCTAGTCCCCGTATAGCTGCATCATGGCTCTTTTCACCCATGTAGCTCCATCCCTGAATTTGCTGCCATTTTGAAGATGAAAACACAAGATTTAGAACCAGATAGACCTGGCTTTGAATCCAACTTTGCTGCTTACTCTGTGTTTATTTAACCTTTCACAAATTACTTAGCCTCATCTCAGAAAAGGGATACAAATATGTACCTAAAGGACTCATTAACAAAGATGTAATATGATGATTTCCTGGAAAAATGTGGCATTATGAATAAATAGATTGAAAATTGTTTTTATTTCTGGTGTACAAGTTTATTACAAAAGAGTGAGAAATCCTTCTCCTCTCTCTCCACAGTAATTTTTGTTGGCAGTCTAGGCTGCTTTTATCCCCAAAAGAAAAAGTTCACAGACCATTGTTTTGCAGGGTGTAGGTCAGAAGTCCAAACTTTTCTCTCAAGGCAGTTCCAGCCCATGAACTTGTTTTGTTCCATGTGCACAGGACTGATATGCAGCATTTTTTTAATTTGAATGAATTCCAACATTTAAAAATCAAGAGCTGACCCACATCATTAGCCATTTGGGAAATGCCCATCAAAACCACCACGAGATCCCACTTCACACCCACTGGAATGACTCTAATCTAAAAGGTGGACAATAACAGATGTTGGTGAGAATGTAGAGAATCATGAACCCTGAGCCATGGCTGGCTGGAGTGTAACATGGTATAGGCGCTTTGGAAAAATAATTTTGCAGTTTCTTAAAAAGGAATAAGGAATATGTTTGGAAACATTATGTGTTTCTGACTCCAGTAAAAACAAGTTAAACATAAATTCACTATATGATTCCACAATTCTATCCTGAGATGTCTACCAAAAAAGAAGGAAAACATATGTGGACACAAAAGACTTGCACACAAATGTTCATAGTAGCATTATTCATAATAGCCGAAAGATGATAACAACCAAAATGTCCACCAACTGGTGAATGGATAGACAAAAATGGTATAATATGTCCATACAATAGAGTATCATTCAGCAACAAAAAGGAACAAACTATGGAGCTGGGCAACTACATGGATGAACCTTGAAAACATCATGCCCAGTGAAAGAAGCCAGACACAAGAGACCACATACTGTATCATCCATTTATATGGAATATCCATAAAAGGTAAAGCTACAGAGACAGAAAGTAGAAGATGCCTGAGTTGAGGATGGGGGTGGGGGAGGGAGGATAGCACAGGGACTAACAGTGATTGTTCATGAGGGGCCTTATTGGGTTGATGAAAATGTTCTAAAATTTATTTATGGTGATGGTTGCATAACTTGGTAAATTTACTAAAAAAAAATCCATTGAATTGTATACTGTGAATATATGAATATGCAAAATATACCTCAATAAAGCTATTTTTAAAAAAAATAAAGAAAAAAGAGCTATCACATGAAAATCCAGATTTCCAGCTTCCCTTGAAAAATTGGAAGATCTGGAAATTCAGCAACAATTTGTTGATGCTTTAGCTGCTGCTCATTTGTAGACAAAGGATGGGCTTCCCAGGATGTGTCAGTCGCTGCTGCCGTCTACTGTCTCTTAAAGCTGACCTGCTTCCCTTATCTCATCTTTTGAGACATTTATTAATATTTGAGTTTTCAGTCCCTGTCATACCTATTGGGGGCGGGGGTTCACGTCAGGACATCCCAGAGAGATAAGACAAGGGGGCTGTTTTGAATTGAAGAGTTGTTTCCCTGACAAGAGTGAAGCAGTGGGGGGTTTGAGGTGTCTGTGAGGAGTGTAGACGGGGGTCCCCTTTGAACATGATTCCTGGGAGCAGTAGGATCTCAGGGCAGAGATAAGCGCGAAGTCCGTCTCACAGGCCACCCGGGGCAGTAGTATCAGACCAACATGAAAGACCGTGCTCAACTGTGGTACCTTGAAGAATAAAAACAGAGACTCCAATGAGCTGAGAAAGAAGGAACATTTCAGAATTTTCCTGAGCCACTTAAGTACTGGAGTTCTGGAAAAATTCATGAGAAGAGGTTCCTGAAAATTACTAATTTAACATTTCTCGTCAACCATGTAGGATGTGGCTAAGTCAGATTTAATTTGATTTAGAAAAATGAAGGCATGATAATCCTTGCACTTTAATGTCTTATGCAAGCTGTACCTGTGACAAATGCTTATTGAGTGTCTTTTGTGTTTAGGGGCTGGGCCAGGTGCTGAGGAAAAGCCTACATTAACAGACATGGCCCCTCCCCTCAAGGGGCATACAGGAAATATAAACAAATGGGCAGATAATTGTAATAGATAGGGCTTCTTAATCTGGAGTCCCTGGGAACCTGGAGGGCTTTAGGGCTCCTATAAAACCTCTGAAATTGCAAAATTTATCATTTTTCTGGAAGGAAGATCTATAGCTTTTAGCAGGTTCTCCCAGAGGCCTCTGATTCAAAAAGGCCGAGAGAAGGCAACACAGTACGGCAAGTACTGCATCATGGGGACACATAGCAATAGCCAAGGACAAGTACCAGGGACACTTAACCCAGAATGGTGGTGGGGTAGGGGTGGGAGGAACTTCCAGTAAGTCTTCTTAGAGAAAGTAATGTTGAAAATGTAATCTGAAGACTAAAATGTAAACCAGATAAAGAGAGGAGGAAATTTCCGTCAGAGAAAGCAACGCATAGAGAAGAGAGTGCAAGCCCAGAAAGAAGTCTCGAGTGACCAGAGCAAGGAGAAGCAGCAGGAAGTCACAGGGAGACCTGGCACTGAGGAGGTCGGCAGGGAGGAGCCAAATCACGGCATGTAAAACTCAGGTGGAATTTAGATGTTATCCCGAGGACAGTAGGGAGCAGTGGGAGAGTTTGGATTTGAGGAGTAAGTAACATGACTGGTTTATGTTTAGAAGGCTCATTCTGGCTATCAGGTGGAGAATGGATTGAAGGGCGTTAGGGGGAGACCAGTTAACAGGCTGCTGGGGCAAATCGTCCAGCTGAGAGATGATGGTGACTTGGACTAAGGCAGGGCCAGCGGCCGGACAGACATGGCCAGATTGTGGTGATTGCCATTGCCAGGATTAAGTGAGATATTTAAAGTGCCAAGCCAATGTGTGAGGATATTGCAGTACCTACCATAGTGCATAAGGATATTTATAGAACGTGGCATGATCATAAATTGCTTCCCTTCATTCTTCTCATGGCCTCTTGCACTAAAAACAATCCCTCCATGTACCTGTACACACTTGCATCAAAACACCTGTAAAAAGTCCTTACACTTTTTGTTCTCTCTCCCTGTATCTTCCTTCAAGACCAGCACAGTCTAATAGAAATAGAATGTGAGCCACCGACACAAGCTACATGCATAATTTAAAATATCTAGCAGTGACATTTAAAAAGTATGAAGACATCATTCATATTAATTTTAATCATATACTATCAAATATATAGAGAATATTACATTTTAACATATAATCAATTAAAATAATTAATAGAATGTTTCATATTCTTTTTTTCATGTTAAGTATTCAAAATCCAAAGTGTGTTTTAGACTTAGAGCACATCTTGATTCAGACTAGCCACATTATTTTTTTTTTTGAGACACTCTGTTGCCTGGGCTAGAGTGGCCTAGCTCACAGCAACCTCAAACTCCTGGGCTCAATCAATCCTTCTGCCTCAGCCTCCTGAGTAGCTGGGACTACAGGTATGTGCCACCATGCCCAGCTAATTTTTTTTTCTATATATTTTTAGTTGTTTGGCTAATTTCTTTCTATTTTTAGTAGAGACGGGGTCTTGCTCTTGCTCAGGTTGGTCTTAAACTCCTGACCTCAAGTGATCCTCCCCCCTTGGCCTCCCAGAATGCTAGGATTACAGGCATGAGCCACTGCACTGGGTCCAGACTAGCCACATAAGTGCTTGACAGCTGCATGTGGCTGGTGGCTACCATTTAGGATAGCACAATGCTCTACTGTAAACTCCTGGAAGGGAAAGCTAGCTTGTATCTTCAGGAACTAGTTCAGTGCTTGACATATAGTATATGCTCAATAAATGTTTACTGGAGAAAAAGATGGATGGAAGGATGGATAAATGGAAGGAAGGATGGATGGATGAACAGATAGATGAGGAGATTCCATCTGGTTTTGGGGAAGAAGTGTCATTTTAGGTGAGCCTGAAAGGTGAACAGAATGGCAATAGTTAAGGACAGTGGGCTGCAAGGGCAAGGATGCAAGGAACCAAAGCATGAACAAAGGCAAGGAAAAGTGATACCAGGAAATAATGGGAAGTAACAGAATTTCTCCAAAGCATAGAATACATGCTGCACAAAAGAAGGTGGAAAGTGATCATGGAGGTTCCTAAAAGCTGACACCAAACCCCATGTACATCAGGGAACTCCAAAATTTCCAGTATAGTTTCCTTCAGTCAATATTTGAGGAACAGATGAAAAGAGAAGTGACAGAAAGAGATAACATAAAAGAGAGAAAAAAATAACAAAAAAGAAAGAAAAATATTAGCAAAGTGGTAAGAATTGCTGGTTTTAATGTCAGCAAAAAACAAACAATAAGAAAGTTTATAAGAGGACCCAGGTTGTCATCATCCTGGTGGTGGTGGTGACTGATGGGAAGAGGAATAGGTCGCTAGAGGCAAATAGCCTCAGCAGTCAGAAGTCTGGTCAGTGGGTCCACGCTTAGAAATGAAAATAGGCCTGTTGGTCTCAGAGTTTCTTGCTTCTCTGGTAGATCAGGCCTGGAGGGATGCGGAGAGCCACGTGTTGATGCCCATGTTTGAGATCACGCTTGATTGCGGTCCTATGAGGCAGCATTGTTGCCAACTCATCTTTAAAGATCCAGGGCTGATTTGCTTCCCTTCTTGTCAGTCCTATACATCATGTGTTAGAGAAAATCAAGAAATTGCCCTGGACTTGCTGACAATAGATATTCTTCAGGCAAAAATGTGTGTGGACATCTCCTAGGAGGTTGTTTTGAAAATCCAAATCAGTTGTATTTTTGAAAGATTTTTATCAAAGGCTTTAAAACATCCTGGGTGATACTGGCAAAGTTTCTTAACCTTTCTGAGCCTTTACTTACTTGTCTGTAAAACAGGGATAACTTATTTCATAGAATTGCTTTAGCACAGTGCCACTTGTAAAGATCTTAGCACAAATCAGCAGTCAATAAATGTTACTCTTTAGTAATACTATGATATTTGTCATTATTATTACTCCTTTCAGAAGAAATTTGTAGTGTTCTTTCATTATTTTCTACAAATGTGTATTAATAAGAGTGTTTTCCTGGCTTGGAGTTTTAAATGATACATGAAGAATATATAATTGCAAGGCTGAGGCCGGGCGCAGTGGCTCACGCCTGTAATCCCAGCACCCTGAGAGGCCGAGGCTGGAGGATTGCTTGAGCTCAGGAGTTTGAGACCAGCCTGAGCAAGAGCGAGACCCCATCTCTACTAAAAATAGAAAAAAATTAATTGGCCAACTAAAATATATATATACAAAAAATTAGCCGGGCATGGTGGCGCATGCCTGTAGTCTCAGCTACTTGGGAGACTGAGGCAGAAGGATTGCTTGAGCCCAGGAGATTGAGGTTGCTGTGAGCTAGGTTGACACCACAGCACTCTAGCCTGGGCAACAAAGTGAGACTCTGTCTCAAAAAAAAAAAAAAAAAAAATTGCAAGGCCGGGCGCAGTGGCTCACACACAGTGGATAAACATCTGGTCTCAGCAATCAATTAAATTGGCTCTACTACTTAAACTATGTGACCTTGGACAAGCCATATGACTTCTCCAGACCTTAGTTTCCTCCTCTGTAGAATGGCAATGATGATAGTGCAGACTCAATTAGATTGTTTTAACCACTTCGGTATGGCGCTCACCAGCTGTGAAACCTCGCCCACAGCCAGCACTCATAGTCCTCACGATAGTCTGTGCTGTGCATTGACGACGAATCCGTTTTGCTCTTGTGTGATGACAAAAGCTTTAAAGCACTGAAAGCTTGTTTTACTTTACAGGCAGCTTTAGGAAAATAACTATAATAACTCCTACTAAGGACTTGTTAAAAGGTCACAGATTCGTAGTAATTTATTAGCTGAACACACACACTGCAATTGCAGAGATAAAAGCTGTAAAAGTAAAAGCTTTTGGCTGTCGACTAAAGTCGATGCTCGGCTGTGCGCCTTCATATCACGGCTGTCGGCTAAAGTTGACGCTTGTACCAAAGTGGTTAAAGATTAAATAAGACAAGGCATGCAAAGACTTGACCTAGCATTGGACTCTTAGAAAGTCTTCTCAATAATATCTAGCTATTCTTAAATGCTTGAATTTGAATCTAATCAAGCCTCTGGATCTAACTACCAATTTACAGAAAACATAGAGGATAAAGGAACATGTTAGTCCAGGGGTCCTCAAACTTTTTAAACAGGGGGCCAGTTCACTGTCCCTCAGACCGTTGGAGGGCCAGACTATAGTTTAAAAAAAAAACACTATGAACAAATTCCTATGCACACTGCACATATCTTATTTTGAAGTAAAAAAACAAAACGGGCAAAAACACCCGGCGGTCCGGATAAATGTCCTCGGCGGGCCGCATGTGGCCCACCGGCTGTAGTTTGAGGACGCCTGTGTTAAACCATACTAGAAGAATGAATCAGCAAAAGCCAGAATGTAAAACACATCATAGGACAAATAACCTGGTTTCTTCAACAAATAAACTGCAAATAAAGAAAACAACAACAACAACAACAACAGATGGGCCTATGCTATAGATTAAGAGAGACTTAAAAGACATATCAACCAATTGTATCATGTGAAACTTTTTTTGGATCCTCATTCAGACAATCAAACAGACCAGGTGTGGTGGCTCATGCCTGTAATCCTAGCACACTGGGAGGCCAAGGTGAGAGGATCACTTGAAGTTCAAGACGAGCCTGAGCAGTATACTGAGGCCCCATCTCTACAAAAAATAAAAAATTTAGGGGGTGTGGTGGCGCGTACCTGTAGTCCTGGCTACTTAGGAGGCACCACTGCTCTCCAGCCAGGGCAACAAGATGTGTTGACTCAAAAAAAAAATAAATAAATAACCGTTTATGAAACAATTAGAAATTTGAATGTTGACTGGCTATTAGGTGATATTAATGAAGTATTGTTAATTTTTAAATGTATGGAAATGATATTGTGCTTATGTAAAAATAAAGAGTCCCTTTTTTAAAGATGTATACTAAAATATTTATAGATGAAAGAATATGGTGTCCGGGATTTGCTTCGAAGTAGTATAGGAGAGAGTATAGAAAGGAGTTTGGCCATGAATTGTTGAAGCTGAGTGATGAGTACACACATCTCTGTTTATTTTTACATATACTGAAAATTCTCCATAAAAGAAAGTTTAAAAATTACTTTTGTTAATACAGCTTTTTACTAGGAGTACTGAATCCTGAGGTGGGGGAATGAGATCCTGGAGAGAATAAGAAATTCAGCTTGATTTTCATTATCCTCCTTCATCTAGTGTTAACCTACCTTCTCAAATTCATCTCGCCTGCCCTTCAACACAGCTGTTTCTCCAAGTAATCACCTCTCCTCGGTATTGTCACCTTCTTTGTTCTCTTCTGGCCACCTTCTCCCTGTTGCTTGTACTGTTTCCAACTGGAAGGTACTTTCTCCACAAATTCGCCAGGCCAAGTCCTCCCCACCCGTCAAGACTGAACTCCAAGTTCACCTCCTCCCTGAAGCTTCTCTGAATACTTTAGCCAAAATGTTTTTGAATTCCTGTTGTACTTAAAATTAGTTTGTGTCCCGCCTATTCATATTTTTTCTTCTACATTAAAATGATAAGCTTCTTCAGGATGGAGACCATCCTGCCTTGATGGCAGGTTGCAGAACCCGCCCCTGACAAATGTTTGGCCAGTAGCAAATACCAGTGCAGCTTGTGGTCCTAAATATGCCTGACGACATTTGCAGTCCCATCTCATCCCTCTGTGGGATGATCCAGCAAACTAGATTAATCCCAATTCCTTGAATGTGCACCATGCTTTCCCATCACTCAGGTTTTGGTCATAATACTTTCTCTGCCAGGGCCTTGGAAATTCTGCCCATTCTTGGAGGCTTATCCACCAAAAGTCCTCCTCTATCAGATTATCTTTCTTCACCTTTACTCCCCACACCACCCGCAGTCCATTATCGTGATCCTTTTCTTGTTTTAATTTCTAAAACAGTGTGTTTTACTGTTGGTGGTAAAATCGCCGATCACTTTGGTTTTGTTTTTACTTGACACATAATAGTTGTACATGTTTGTGGGGTCCAGTGTGATGTTCTGATACACTGTGTAATGATCAAATCATGATGTTTTGTATACCTATCACCTCAAACATGTACCATTTCTTTGTGGTAAGAACATTCAGAATCCTCTCTTCTAGTTGTCTTGAAATATATCCCATAATATTGTTTGCTATAGTCACCCGGCTGTGCTACAGAACATCAGAACTTATTCCTCCTGTCTAACTGTAATTTTGTACTTTTTGACAAATCTCTCCCCATCACTCCCTCCCCCACAATCTCCCCAGCCTCTGGGAACCACTCTCCTACTCCGTACTTCTGTAAGATCCGCTTTTTTAGATTCCACAATTGAGTGAGATCATGCAATATTTGTCTTTCTGAGCTTGGCTTATCTCAGTTAACAGAATCACTGACCACTTGGAGAATCTCATGAAAGCTACGGACCCTCACCTTCCTCCCCATGTGCACACACACACAATGTTCCAGTTGATTTGGGGGGAGGGGAGGCTCATGGACCCAGGTTAAATTCCTGCCCTGGTCCCTTTCTTATAACACTGATCACAGTGTTTTTGGTGTTACATTATTTGTAAACAAGACATGTTTTCTTCCAGATTATCTTAAAGAGAAAAGCATGCCTTGCTTACCTTTCCACCCCTCATGGCACCTAGCATGATGTTACATCCATTGTAAGGTTCTCGAAAAATATTTGCTGCACAGTCAAGTTCGACTGATTGGATGATTGTGTAGATTCATGTTTAATAATCATGTAATTAATCAACCTCTTGCTTTCTAAAACCAGTTCTGGTTCATATTAGCTTTTCCAGTTTGTTTCTTTATGTCTTTTCTACTAGGGAACACAATCAGGAGGTGGTTTTCAGATTTGTGCAGCTGCAGAAAATCTCAGAAAATGTGTGAGGCTTCTGCTGCAGAGGCTGGAACACACATTGGATTTCTATTAGATAGGGCTACGTCCTGTATATCCTTCAACTCCCCATGATTCTTGACCAATCATGCATCAAACATCAGACCTGCCAGGGCAAATGGCATCTCATAGGCACTCTGGGATACTGGCTGGGCTCTCTCAACAAAATTCTACATGAGGACAGATCTGGTGTCTTGGCAGAGCATGTGGCAGTGGCCGTCATTGGTCTCTGGGCCCATTGCAAGGTCCCATCAGCCCAGAAATTTTCCCCATGAGTTTCCTGTGGCACTGCCCATCTATCTGCACCAAACTTCCCACCATTGAAGTGACTCTTTTGGCTTGGACCAGAACAATGGAGTGTCACTGTAAGATAGATACACATGTCACCCAAGAGTGAGATGATGATTCTCTTTAAGATCCCATTTGTACAAGAGCATGAATTTCTAGTCAAGTTAGATAATTTTGTCCTTGAGAAGAGTCTGGCCACAGGTGGAAGGGAAGGAAGGGAGGAAGCCATCCTAAGGGACTGCTGGCGCATATGTCACGGTGCCTCCCCTTTGCTTCTGGCCTAGCCTCAGTTCTTGGGTGTGAGAAACATCACTGGGAAGGGCAATCAAAGTCCCTCATTTTCCCAAATTTTATATTTAAAGTTTTATAGTTAGTTGTGCAGAGTTTGTGGTATATTAGGAAATAGTGGTTTCTTCTCTGTCCTTAAACATACCTATGAAGGGAGATTTCCCAATATCCTTCTATTGAACACATTGATGATTGTGAGCACACCAATAATAAGAAAGTTGGCTGCAGGCAGGAGACACAGGGCCCTGCCCAGGAACCCAGCTTTCTCAAAGGAGCTCCAGAGCCTGAGTCTGCCCTTCAGATGCACATGTAGAATCACAGGATCTAGACCTCAACAGGTCGAAGAGTCCAGAGAAGCCATCTAGTCATTTCATGGATGAGGTAGCAAGCTGGAGACTCGCCTAAGATCACGCGGCAAATCGGGCAGAACTGGGACTCAGCCCTAAGTCACCTGCCCACTCCCCATCCACAGAGCATCATCGTCAGCCTCAGCAATGTTGTGGTGCACCTCCTATGTGCGAAACACTGGTTTACACATGGGAGAAATAATATGGAGCATTTTAGTGAAGGTTGCTAGGATTCAGGAGATGCTGGTGTATTTCAGTGAGGGTTTGAGGAGGGAAGGCAAAGCACTCAGGGACATGGGGCTTGTGTTCAGACAGAGCGTGGAGAGGAGGACATGGAGTATCAGGAAGATGGGGAACCAGACCTAGAACCCTGAGGGAGATTAGAGAGCTGCCCACTCTTGCCCCAAAGTGTCTATTTACAAATCACAGAGACCTCCAGTTAGTTACCTTCTCTTCCCACAATGCCTGACAGCCTGAGAAAACAACTGAAACTTTCCCCAGGTCCCCAACCAGAGGGCCAGATGCTCTTGGCTGATGCTCCGAGGCAGGTAACATCCAGGTAGTGTCTAGAGCAGTGGTTAAACAGAGTCACTTTGGAGACAGGCAGCCTGAATTCGTATTTCAGATCATGACCTTGAGCAAGTCGCTTAACCTCTGGGTCTCCATTTCCTATGTGTCAGGGTCATAATTCAGGCAAAGAAGCTGCTGTACATAAAGCCGTTAGCACGGTGCTGGCACACAGGTAAGCCCTCGGTAAGTGGCAGCTGTTGTCATTTTGGTACTTTCCTTCTCTGTTTCCCTAATCCTGGCTCCAGAGTCAACAAAAGGTTGGCCCAGAGACAGATGAGCTCCTCTAGGACATACCTGGAGTCAAGATCGATTAAAAGTTTCTCTGTCTCTCTTCGTAGTCACATCTTTCATTTCAGGAAAAATCTAGAGAAGCTAAATCAGGAACGGAAACGTTACATCTGACAAAAGGTATGTGCAAACACATGTCTGCAAATGAGGTCAAGGTTTCAAAATACCCCTTCTCTGACAGATGAGTCAAGCCCCACGCAGTGGTCTTACTATTTACCACGCATGACGGCACATTCTCTCAGCGACAGATAGGATCGTTT
The DNA here is from genome assembly GCA_008086735.1 of Cheirogaleus medius. Classification (NCBI taxonomy): domain Eukaryota; kingdom Metazoa; phylum Chordata; class Mammalia; order Primates; family Cheirogaleidae; genus Cheirogaleus; species Cheirogaleus medius. Next base: position 4,250,981 of record VBSM01001082.1, read on the forward strand.
GCCAGGAGTTATATTGGAGGGAGTTACTCATTGGAAAATGTGGCTGCATTGCCCAGACTGAGATCTGAACTTGGACTTCCAAGGATTTCACCCAAAATAAGCTGAATTCCTTAGTTATAATTGCCAGAGAAACACGGCTAAGGAATCTGTGTGTCAGACCAGCACTGGCTCCTGCTGGGGCAAGTGTGGGTCCAGGCAGGAGGGTAGTCATGGCTCTCAGCGGGGGGGATGGGGCATGAGGCTCATCTGACCCTCACACTCTTACTGTTCCTATCGAGGACTGTTGCAATCGGCCAGTCATTCTTTGATTTAGTTATGCGTTCACTCCCCAAACAACTCTTTTGATCACCTGATAACGATAGCTATCACTTGCTAGCACTGATTATGAGCCAGGCACTGCGCTAAGCACCTTCTATGGGTTATCTCTGGCCATCCTTTCCAACAGCCCTATGAGACAGGTATTTGTCTTAGTCAGTTCCAGCTGCTATAACAGAATACCAGAGACTGGATGGTTTAAACAACAGACATTTATTTGTCACTGTGCTGAAGTCTGGAAGTCCGGGATCAGGGTGACAGCTTGGTTGGGTTCTGAGGAGGACCTTCTTCCAGCTTGCAGACTGACAACCTCCCCTTATATCCTCACGTGGCAGAAAGAAGGCGAGAGAGCTCTCTGGGGTCCCTTTTATAAGGGCTCCACGCCCTTATAAAAGGGACCTGATCACCTCCCAAAGGTCAAAACCATCATATTGGGGGTTAGGATTTCAACATTTGGAGTGGGGGGACACAAACATTCTGTCCCTTGCAGTGCTATTATATAATAAGGTCAAAAAGCATAGCTTAAACCATGATGTGATGTCTGGAGCGACATAAATGTTTGATTTTGTCTGTAACTCATCTGGCCTTCTTCTTCAGCCCCTGTCTCTTCCATCCACATGAGCTAAGTGGCTAATTCACTTGGAATCTCTGTCTGATCTGATCATTTAAGCAGTCCCTTTAGGTAACGCTCATTCTTCTTAAGAAAAATACCCTGTCTTCTCTCAGACTGCCTGCCTCCCCACCACCCTTGCTGCTTCCCTCCCTCTGATGGTATTGGAGGGGTGGTAGGAGCATGTGTGGTTCACTTTGGAGTTGTTGGTGTAATGTCATCTTGCCTCTGGGGCCATGTCTTGTATTCTCTCATTTGATACCTTAACACATGTCATCCTCCTCCTGTGGCCAACTCAAGGAGACCACACTCCTCAACCCAGTTTTCCAAGCTCTCCCCACCATGTGTGGGAGTCCCACCTTCCAACTTGCTTTCATATGTTTCCAATTATTCCTCAAGATCCAACTTAGATCCATCTCAACCTTAATGTGATCTTCAGGGCTCCATAGCCTGATCACTCCCTTTCTCTGAACTTCTGGGGTATTATATCTGGCAATTAATTCTGAACTCCTCTGTGATCTTTCTTTTCTTATTGTTTCATGAAATAACTTATATCTCTTATTGTTATTTAATTTTTGAAGCTCCTTTGGGGGTATGAATGATGCCTTATATTTTGTCGAATCCCCCAAATCTCCTAATCCAGAGTCTAGAACTGAGAAGGACCCAAGTATTCACAGACAAAATGTTCATATCCCTGTATATGAGGAGCTTCTAAAAATAGAGAATAAAAAGACCAGCAACATCACAAAAGTGGTGTCGAGATATGAATAGATAATTCCCAGAAAGAAATGCAAACGGCCCTAATAACACACACAAAAATGCTCAGCCTCACTCATAATAAGAAAAATAAAAAAAATTTAAACTATACAGATACCATTTCTACCCTACTGGATTGGTCAAAACCCAAAAGTTTTAAAGCATAATCTTGGTGAGGCTGTAGAGAAACAGGCACACTTGGCATTATTGGGGAACTATATTTTGTTACTCGAGAATCCACTGCATCCACGCTGGGAGGAAGGATTTGACAAGGTAGCTTATTTGTCTTTGCTCTTACTTGAGCATGTTCCTTGCTCAAATCCTCCCCATAATGCAGAGCTGTGTCCATCTCCAATGGTGGCAACAGCACAACAGACACACATTCCTGACATTAGACACAGTCACCATTGTTTGGAGGCCCAAGGGCAAGAGGTGAGGAGGAGCATTTCCCTGGGGCCTGAGTGATGTTAGTTACGGGAGAAGATGTTTAGGGCCCTGCATCTCCCTGTATCAGTGCTGAGTGCTTGTGGCCTAGTAACCGAGGCACCTGCAGGCTCTTTAATAAGTGTATTGTTTGTGTTTGTGATATGTGGAGCCCTGTAAAGTATGAGGTGCAGAGCAGGGAGCCAGGGTAGGAACCTTTTTTGCCAAATTCCAAGGCAAGTTCTGTTTTGAAGTAACCTCCAAGGAAAAGAGGATGGTGGAGAAAAGCATGTATGGAATTTGAGAAAGGAGATGTATGTATGTACAGTCACACCTTGCATAACGATGTTTTGGACCAATGATGGACCACATAACTACAGTGGTCCCATAACATTATAATATTATATTTTTACTATACCTCTTCTATGTTTAGATACACAAATATTAATACTTACCATTATGTTATAATTGCCTCCAGCATTCAGTACAGTGACATGCTGTGCATGTTTGCAGCCTAGGAGCAATAGGCTACATGGACAGCCTAGGTGTGTAGTGGGCTATGCCACCCAGGCTTGGCCGGTACCCTCCATCATGTTTGCACAACCACGAAATTGCTCAGCAAGGCATTTCTCAGAACACATCCCTGTTGTTAAGCAACACATGACTGTATATATTTATATATGCATATTTTACACATATGTATATTTTACCATAATTTTTTAAAAGGTATCTACAGGGAAAGAGAAGGAATAGGTAGAGAGACAAGGATAAAAGCCAGATTTCTCTGAATATATCTTGTTTTGTAGATATGACTTTGGAGCCATGTAAATATTTTGTATACATAACTATAATCAAATTAAAGTTTTAAAAAAGGGTTATTACTAAAATTCTAAAGCAAATGAAAAAAATGACCGTTAACTCTTTATCCAATGTGAAACGTAAACACACAAAGAAAAACTATTCCAAGTGACCTTAAAGCATAGAAACTTGAATGTACATTCCTAGTGGGATATATCCTAAGGGAAAAAAGAACTGTCTAAAAGAAAGAAACAAACAAACAAACAAACTAAAGAAAAATCTTGACTCATTTTCAGTAATCATATTGTTGGTGGTTATGTTATTCTGAGACTGTTACATATATACTGTGGCTTAAAATAAATGAGTAATTCTGTTATATTGTCAAGAACCAGGATTTTCAGTGTAGGAGAAAGCAAGATAGATGAGGTTAAGTAAAAACTTCCAAGTACTGAATTTGAACTGGAAGTTTCAGTACTAATTGATGACGATATTTTGTCATTTAAGAAAAAAGGTATTTCCTAGCTCTACTGAAAAGGCTTAGCAACAATGAGTCCCACCTCCCACCCCTCCACCCCACCCTCCACCACACCCCCCGGCCATGAGCACCCCCAGTGGCTACAAACTGTGGTTTACAAAGTGGCTATAAATTGTGGTCTACAAATACTAATTCCCACTAATGGAACCAGGGCTCCTTGGAGAAAAGGCTGAGTCCAGGTCTGAGGCAGAAAATATACAAAATGAGCTTGGAACATCTTGTCGTAACAGAAAGCAAAGGAAACAAAATATCCAAAATGACTAATTTGTGAAAAAAGGACTCAGAAGCGAACTTGAAGAGGCTCCCACTGTCCCAAGGTTGGAGGCACAATTTGAGTGTCGCAATGATAATAATGGCAATGAATTGAAACATATTAAATATGTCTAAGTACATGGGTTTATAATAATAAAAACAAAAAAGCTAACTCACTGGTTAACTTTGAAGAAGGCAAGAGAACAATCTCATGATTTTGAAAACAGGTAGATAGAGGCAAAAAAAAAAAAATGCAGCATTTATCTTGCCTTTCCTATGTAGTTACATCTCAGGATAGCCAAATGGTTGATGTGGGAGAAGTTTCTCTTTATAGAAGTATTGCAGCTGATAAATGACAAAAGAATGCTAAAATTGGAACATCATGGCTTTATAACCCCTGAAAATACTGGATTTAGACAAAAATTGGCAATGGATGCTAACATCACAAAAAGGAAACCAACCTGACATGTGACTTCTGGTGGAAATACACAATCTGAGCTCTTAGCTATTCTTGTCAAGAAAATCAAACCTAAATCTAACTTAGCCTCTGTATTTTACCTCCAATTTACTGGGAATATAGACAACAGAGAAACATGCTGAACATTACTATAGGAAAGCAGTCTGGAAAAATTCAGGCTGTGGAAGATTTTATAGGACAAACAACCTGATTTCTTCAACTATAAACTGGAAGGAAATTACAATAGTCCCTTCTTATCTACAGTTTGGTTTCTGAGGTTTCAGTTATCCACAGTCAATTGTGATCCAAAAATAGGTGAGTACACTATAATATGATATTTGGAGAGAGAGAGAAAAAGAGATCACATTCACATAAATTTTTATTACAGTATATTGTAAATTTTCTATTGTATTATTAGTTACTGTTGTTAATATCTTACTGTGCCTAATTTATAAATTAAACTTTACCATGGGTATGTATGTATAGGAAAAACATAGTATATACAAGGTTTGGTACTATCTGAGGTTTCAGGTATCCACTGGGGGTCTTGGAAGGTATCGCCCATTGATGAAGAAGATACTGCAAAAGGAAGGGAGAAAAAGAGATAGGAGAGAGAGACCTATAGATCAAGATCAAGGGAAAAAACACTTACCAGCAAACATAATGTCTGGACCTTTTGTGGCACTTGATTAGAACAAACCATTTGTATATAACAATAGGGAAAATTTGAATGCTGGTTAGATATGCTATAAAGAAATTGTTAAACTTTTAGGTGTGATAATGATATTGTGTTTATTTTTTATATCACTGCCTAGAGATACATACTAAAATATTTAAGACAGAATAATACGATGGCTGGGATTTATTCAAAATAATCTGGAAGAGGGAGTGGGTGGAATTATTGTCAAAACAAGATTGTCCATGAATTAAGAATTGGTGAACTGGGGATTTGCATGATTCCACATGCTTTTCCTGCCCAAGGAAGGCAGGAAATCTAAGAGGTCGTTAAAAGTGTCTGTTTTTCTCTTTGTAATCTCACAGGCACTGCTTGTGATTGGAAGCAAAATCCTGGATTTCCTCAATAGCTTGGAGTTGGAGGGCTGTTACTGGGGTTGTTCCTTTAGCCCAAGTGCTAGGAGAATTGAGCACTTAGTTTCTTGGTTATGCCAGCAAACCTGAATTCAAATTGGCTTCCCTGGGGCCTCTACATCTGACAATGGCACCACCGTGCTGCCAGGGACAAACACTGGAAATCTTAGTGCCATCTTTCACTCTCCAATCCACTAGCATGCTACAGGGGCAGGGAGTTTTATCTGTTTTGTTCACTACTGTGTCCTCAGTGTCTATAACATTGATTGGCATCTAGTAACCGCACAATAAATATTTCACGAATGAATGACTCCACCAAGTTGCCAGATCCTGTGACTTCTCCCTCTATAATTTACCTTCTACATGTCATCCTCTGTCTTTTTCCATTATTACCTGTGGTGGAAAAAAGACGGACATAGATTTTCAACAATGCTCCCATTGAAAAGTGAGTGTATGTCACAACCTCCCTTGTGTCTGGGTGGGCTCTGTGGCTATGTGAACCAATAAATATGATAGAAGTGATGCTGTGTCACTCTCCAGGGCCAGGACTTAAGAGACTGGCAATTTCCACTTCCTTTCTTAGAACCTTTAGTCTTAGAGCCCTGGACTGCTGGAGAGGCCCTGCAACTACATGAAGAGGGAGAAGAGCTCAACTGACCTCAGCCTTCCAGCCATTTCTTCCAAGAAGCCAGGCATGTGAGAGAAGCTGTCTTGGGCTCTCCCAACCATCCCAGCCTACCAGCTGAATACCACTGAGTGGCTATAGGTAATGCTATATGGAACAGAAGAATCACCCAGCTGAGCCCTACTCAAAGTCCTGATCTACACAATTGTGAGATATAATAAAATTGTTGACATTTTGAGTCATTACATTTTGATATGTTAACACAGCAGTAAATAACCAGAACATTCTCCTGCTTTAGCTAGACCTGATAACTTCTTGCTTGGAAAACATTCATTCTCCCACCCTTCCAACTACCGTCTATACTACTCAGGTTAGTTTTCATGAAGAAACCATGTGGAGCTTCTGCTTTAAAAAAAAAGCCATCATAACAGAATACTGTCCAACCTCTTTATCTTGGCCCTCCTGGCCTTCCAAGACCCGTCTCTGGACTCAGCTTTCCAAGATCTCCTCTCCTGCCCTCACATCTGTGTTCCAGCCAAGTTCAGCTCTTGGGCGATCCCCTGGGCTTCCCGTGATTTTGACTTTGTTCGTGCTTTCCCTCCTCCTGGAATGCCTCTCGCCGCATCCATGTCCACATCCGTGTCCATATCCTACTTGCTTTTCAAAGATGTCCACGAATATTCCCTGGTGGAAATAATCTCTCTTCCCTGAATTTCCACAGCATTTTACCTGGGCTACTCTTAACATCTACCCTTTCCTGTCTTTTTAATATTATAATTTAAAAACATGCCTTTAACATTCCTCACAGACCATGAAATCTTTGAAGGCAGGACTCATGTCTTATTTGCTTATTTTAAACTTTATCAAAACCAGCAAAGAACTTGGCTCTTATAGATCCTTAATAAATATCTGTTGAACAAATAGGTGGATAAATGGATGAACGGGGCTCCATCTCACTTCTTTGTGATTATAGCTCAACAGCAATCACACCGTAGTCATGTACCCTTAAACCACCAGTTCAGTTTCCTCATCTGTATGGTGGTGGAAATAACAATATCAGTCTTGCCGGGGCTGGAGAACCTGCAGCCTCAAGGCCACGTGTGGCCCTCTAGAGCCCCAAGTGTAGCCTCTCGACCAAATCCAAACTTTACAGAACAGATCCCTTTATTAAAAAGATTTGTTCTGCAAAATTTGGATTCAAAAAAGGGTGCACTCAAGGATCCAGAAGGCCACATGTGGCCCCAGGACTCTTGACTTTCAGGTTGTTGTGAAAATCAAATGAGATGGAAAAGTCAGGAGCGCTAAGTACAATGCATCCACATGGAATTAAATAAAGCCTATTATTAGCAAGGGTGTGTGATGCAACTGTTTACGACTCAGTATTAGCCATAGCAGGCCAAGAAATTCAGAGAAAGGTTTAGGGTGGTTCCTACGGCCACAGCCTGGGGGAACACCAAGCATAAAGGGTAAGATCAGAGCAACTCAAGGTAGCACTGATCCAGCCTCTGCTTTCTTCTTAACAAAACACTTAAGGGCAAGAGGAGAAGGTGGAGCCCCACAGCCTTCTGTCCCACCTCTTTGGAGGCGCCAGGCACCAGGGCCACCTTTAGCTGTCTGGAGTGCAACCCAACCAAAGACCCAGGTGTTTTCGAGCAGCAGCCTTGTGGAGTCTGGACTCTTGCTTAGGAGAGGGAACGCCTACTCACACACCTACTCAGTTGAAGCAGAGAAGGGAATCCATCGGCCCACGTGGATTCTGGGAAGTGCCCGGGCAGACGCTGTTTTAGGCTTGGCCAGATGCATTTGCTTGACCATGTCCCTGGACCCAGGTTCTCTCTCTGCATTTCTCAGCTCTGCTCTCTTTTGTCTTGATTTCCTTCAGAGGCAGCCCCTCCCACGTGGTGGCACAGATGGTCCCCAGCAGCCTCACACTTACATCCTACCAGTTTAGCACCCTTCCTGCCCCCCCACAGAGAAGAGTGCTTCTCTTTCCCAATAGCTCTAGAAAAAAATCTAGGGATTAGGACTCACTAGACAGACAGGAGGCCTTTCCCTGAGCCATTCAGGGGTGGACTCTCCTGATGGCCCAGTCCTGTGCTGTCTGGAGACCCCAGGAGCTGGAGCCACAGCTGGCAGTGGTGGTGGTGGTGGTGGTGGTGGGGTGGCGAGAGATTATTCTTAAGGAAAAGGATGATGCTGTCACCAGAGGAATGGGGAATGAAAGCTGCACAGGGAAAGCAACAGTCTCGCCCCACCCATCCTAGCAGGAGACACCAAGCTCTACGTAAAAAGAGTGCTTTTCCTCAAGCCTGGAATTGGACACTTGTTCTTTACTGGACCCTTTAAAGAGACCTGTCCTAACCAGGTAACAAGGTGTCCAGGGTAGACATAATAGCTCCACTCCACTGGCACCACCCCCTCCCCTATCTCTGCTCCTGATCCAAACTGTCTTCAGTTTGCTTCTGCTCTTTCTCACCAATCATGCCTTGCTGTCATCGCTCCTGACTCACTGTCCCTCTTGGCCTCCATAGCATGATGTACAAGTACTGTTTACTGCCACTTTCCCGCAACCACATGTACTACCACCATATACTTATATCCTTGGGCTGCTCGTGACCGTCAGGCAGAGAGCCTATCTGAACACTAAAGAGATGGAGCCCTGATGACACTGCTTGAGCCTCTGAAGCCAGCCATGCCTGAAGCCAGCTATCCATCTCTTGTGGGTTGAAATGTGTCCCCCAAAAAGATATGTTGAAGTCCTACCCCAGTATCTATAAATATGACTTTATTTGGACACGGGGTCTTTGCAGATGTAATGGAGTTAAAATGGGGTTGTATTTGATTAGGGTGGGCCTTAATCCAGTATGACAGGTGTCCTTATAAGAAGAGGAGAAGAGACATAATAGAGACAGGCACATAGGAGAACACCATGTGACCATGGAGGCAGAGAATGGAGTCAGGTGTTCACAAGCCGAGGAATGCCCAGGATTGCTGGCAGCACCGAAAGCCAAGAGAAGGGCATGGAACAGAAACTCCCTGACAGCTGCCAGAAGCAATCAACCTTGCTGTCACCTTGACTTCAGACCTCTAGCCTCCAGAACTGTGAGAGAGTAATTTTCTGGGGTTTTTTTCTTTTTCATTTTTTTTCTACATGTGAACAAAATTTTCTGTTGTTTTAAGCCACACAAGTTTGTGGTCATTTGTTATAGCAGCTGTAGCAAACGAATACGCCCTTTCATTTTTTTCCCTCTGTTTTGTGAGCCAGTGAATTTCCTAGTTGCTTTGGCAAAATTATATTTCTCTTACTTACAGCTAAAGCTCTGAATAATGCAACATGTTACCTACACTGGGCTACATGCTGAGGATGCAAAGACAAATAAGACCTGTCCCTACCTTTGAGTCATCCATCCTGTGGCACAAAGCCTATCGCCATCTAATGTCACTGGGGCCAAAACCAGTGAGAAGGACAAAAAGAAACTCAAAGCCATACTGGGATGGCTGTGTCTTATCTCCAAATAATGAAAGCATTTATCTCAAGCACAGTTCATGCTCCAGTCAAAAACAGTACTGGCTTCCCACCCCATAGAGGATAAAGGCCAAACTCCTCAGCCCCACACTGAAGGCTCAGCCTTTACTTCCATCATCATCTTCCACTGTATTCAGCTCTTTCTTCCGTTCCACCTCCTTTGCTCCAGTCACATCAAATTACTAATTGTTTCCCAAAGACGCCATATGCTTTCAAAAGTTGCTGCATTTGCTCATAGTAGCTGTCTACATAGAGTCCTTTCCTCCATCTTAACATCCTAGCCATCTCCATCAGTTTCCTAGGGCTGCCATAACACATGACCCACAAACTGGGTGGCTGACACCAACAGAGATTGATGCTCTCACAATCTGGAGCTGGACGTCTGAAATCAGGGCATCAGCAAGGTCATGTCTCTCTGAAGGCTCCAGGGAAGGAGACTTCCTTGTCTTTTCCCAGCTCCTAGTGGCTGCCAGCAATCCTTGGCATTCCTTAGCTTGTAGACACATCACTCCAATCTCTGCCATTGTTGTTGCATCGCATTCTCCCTGCATTTGTGTCTGTATCTGTGTCCAAATTACTCTCTTCTTATAAGGACATCAGTGACTGGTTTAGAGCTCGCTTTAATCCAGTATGATCCCTATCTTAACTTGATTACATCTGCAAAGACCCTTTTTCTAAATAAGGTCATACTCACAGGTAGCAGAGGTTAGGACTTGAACAAATCTTTCTGGGGGACACATACAACCCTCAACATCATCCTTCAAAGCCTAGCTCAAATGCCACCTCCTCCAGAAAGCCCTCATCACCTAACTATAGCATGAATGTCTAGTGCTCCAGAGCTCTGCTGCAGCCTTATCACCTCTGGCCCTGCAGTAAAGATACTTGTGAACTTATGCACTTAGAGCTTGTGAGCGGTAGGACTGGAATTCAAACCTTGTCTGTATGGTCTAAAGTCCTTGGTCAGTGCCCTTTTGCTCACCAGAAAATAATTGATAAATGTTTGTCATTTTGAATTGAACCGATAATGAGAAAAGAGATAAGGTGAGGAAGAGAGTGGCTGCATGGTGCATTCTGGAATGGTTTGCAAGCCATTAGAAGAAAGAGAATAAAATTAAAGCTGGCGTCATAAGACCTGAAATACAGCTCATCTGCTTTAGTTCCCCACTGGCAATAGTCTAGTGAGTTTTGGTCTCTTACATGCTCTGGATGGAAGGGCTTTGAAATGCTCTGAGGGGCTGAGAAGAGTCTTTGAGAGCCAAGAAGGGTCCTGTCCAGTAGCCACTCTGGCCTTGAGGCTCAAGGATGGTGAAAAATCCCCCCTCCCTCTGATCCAGTGACAACCTCCAGTCCCAGGCTTGGACTGCCCTGTTGAAAACTCAAACCAAATACACACCAGAAAGACCTTCTGTGTCAGACCCCCGAGGGGGCAGTCTGGGTCCCCATCGAGCTTCATGGAAAAGTTGTTAGCCAGGAAACAGGGCGCTGGCCCAGGGCCCAGGCTTGCTCCCCTTGTGGTCTAAGCATTTAACAGAAGTGGAGCTGCTGCCGTCTGCCTTGAGACAAGCGAGTCAAGAATAACTTTGCAGAGGCTGAGCTTTGCAGCCTCCTGAAATAGCTGAGACATGATCACCCATTACCTTGATGCCTGTCTTTCAGGGAGACACTTGCAGAGATCGGCCCAGGAAAACACAGCGTTATTTATTCCTGTTTATAAGAATGTTTCAATGAGACCCTTAAATTAGGCTTTGAGGTCCAGGTTCCAACCATTTCTTAGTTAGGGTTCCTCCCAGGTGCTTTGGTGGTTCTTGCCAAATCAGGCACTCCCCAGTGTAGGGACTATTTCTCAATCAGGGTATGAGAGCAACCGGCCTACTCAGGAAAACTACCAAATAAATTCAAATGGAAAAAGAAGTATTATTAATAGCCCTTATATAGCACTTACCAGGTGCGATTTTAGGCATTTTACATAGAAGCACTGCAGAAGACTGTATTATTGTTCCAAGTATTCTCTGTACCTCTTTGTGGGACAATTACACCTCCCTACTACATTGACATCAAACTTAGCCATGTAACCAGCTTCAGCCAAGGAAACGTAGACAAAAGTAACATGTTATTTTCAAGAGGAAGCTTAGGAGCCATTGCCCGGATCCACCATCAGCCCCTCTTCTCCTGCCGCCCTGATCTCAGCAAGGTTCCAGAGTAGGGCTGCTCCTCAGGCTGGTCCCAGAGGGAAGAGCCAAGGCCATGTCGCAATGGATATGTGATATGAGCAAGAAATAAATCTTTGTTGTCATAAGCCACTGGGTTTTCGGAGTTGTTATTGCAAAGCAACTTAGCCTAAGCTATTATCATGATCCCCATTTCATAAATGAAATAACCAAGGCAGAGATCGTACCACTTGCTCAAGGTCATACAACCCAGAAGTGGAAGAACCAGGACTCAATCCAGGCAGTCTGGTTTTAGAGTCCATGCTCTTACCCACGTGACTACATTGCCTCAGAAAGTGCCTTTGTTGTTTTTCTGCAAAACTCCTTCAGCCAGAAATATCCCCACGCATGCTGTTTTTCTTAGTTTCCCACGGAGGTGATTAAGAATAATCGGCACATCATTTGCTCCTCAGTAGGTAGGGTAGACCAGGTAGACAGTCTCTATAATAAAAAGTAATTGGTTATTGAATGAGCCAGACTTGTTGGTATGCAAAGCCGGAAACAATTTTATTTTTTCCACACCACGGTCTTGCAGGAATTAACAAACCATTCGTCATTAAGTTTAAAAACTGAGATCAAATCTAATATCAAAACCCTAGTCTCTCAACCATTTGAAAGCTGCTCTCCCAGCTCAGGTTTGGAAATGTGTAATAGGAAAGGGAGTCACGGTTGGCTTCCTCCTCATTTCCCTAGAGTACTACTCTTCCACGCCTCTGCCATTCACCCGATGGCCTCGAGCTCTTGCAGAATGGGGTCCAGGGGTGGGAGTGCCCTCTGGGTGAGGCAGGTGGTCAGATGCTGGCTCCTTGTGACAAGGGCCTCTGTGACAGATTCCCCAGAGAGTCTCCCACTGGGGTAGCCCATGGCACCCCTTTCTGGCCCAGGCAAAGCACTCTATAGCAATGACTTCTGACCCAGCCCTCCTCCCCTTCACCTTCCAGATCCAACCTCTTTCTCCTGGTAGAAAGCTCTTTCACATGCAGTCCTTTTTAAGTTAAATAGCTCTATTGAGATCTGTAAATAAACTGCACATACTTAGAGCGCAGTATTTGATAAGTTTTGACTTTTGGAGAGGCCCATGCACTGTAATCAAGATAATGTATCCTTTCATCACTCCCAGAAGTTTCCCCATGGCCCTTAGTAATTCCTGTCTCCTGTCCGTCCCCCACAATCTCAGGCAACACTGATCTGCTTTCTGGCACTATCGATTGGTTTGGTTTTATATAAACGGCATTGTAGAGTATGCACTCTTTTTTTGATCTGGCTTCTCTCACTCAGCATAATTCTTTTTAGATTCATCATGGGGTCCTTTTTCAAGATAACATAAGCCCAGCCACCCTCCATGGGTGCACAGGGCCATGGGAAAGTCCACTCACCCATGACCTACCACACAATGCAAGTGCAGCCCGTTCCCAGGCAGCTGCCCTGAGCTGTTCTACCTTAGTTCCCGGGTGTGGCAGGCCCCAGGGCACACAGGCCTGGCTCTCTAAGCCCTTGAACGTCAGGCATCCCCTTGCCCTTTGCACCACATCCTGATGACTTGCGGGAAACTCTCCCTTTCCAATCTCTTGGTAGAGTCCTAAGCTCCCCTTCTACAGCCGCCAGTGGTCGATACTCTGAGAGTCCTCAGACTGGCTTTTGGGATCACTCTTTAGTGAGTTCTGCACAGATGGTTTGGAGCCGTCATTTGGAGGATGAGGGCACAGAACATCCTATGGTCTCAGCTTGGGGGCCTCAGCTGAAATGGAGACAACAGGAAAAGTTGCATGTTAACATTGTGTTATGGTAACTTGGAGGTCACAAATGTCCCTAACTCTGATCTTCACCGGCTGATGAGGTCATGCTGCCCTTTAATGTCCAAATCACAGTAGCGCAGGGCCCCAGCCTCCTTGCCCACACACTCTTACCAGGCTCTGCTCAACGTTTTCTAGGACTCCAGCAGAAACGCTCACAAAAGCTACAAATCTGCCCAGATCCCCACTCCCCGCCCCATGCTCTTCTCTCCAAGGACCCCTCTTCAGTCCACAGCATGACTCTTCTGGCAGTGGCTGCCCTCCCTTCAGTGTGGCTTCACTCCAAGTGTGGCCACAGACCCCCCCCTCGAGTGTCCCCAGCGAGGCTGAGGCCAACTTTAATACTTAACGAGACTTTGCCAAAAGCTTGGAGGTGATAGAAGGACAGTATGAATGATCTTCACAGAGGTCCCCTTCTTGGGGTTGTCAGAGTTAGCAAACAAAAATACAGGACTCCCAGTTAAATTTGAGTTTCAGATAAACAACAATTTTTTTTTAGTATAAGTATGTCCCATGCAATATTTGGGACATACTTATGCTATAATATTATTTGTTGCTTATCTGAAATTCAAATGTGACTGGAAGTCTAGAATTCTATCTGACAACCCTTCCCCTCCTGGGGGTCTCTGACATGTCCCCCTTTGCAGAATCCAACTTACTTCCCACAATGGAAGTATCCTGGAGAAACCTTCCCTCCAGACTTTTCATTCCTCAAACCTCCAAGAACAGAAAGCAGTTTTCTCCTCCAGGAGTCCATGGCTCCTTCCAAGTCCTATTTCCAGCTCCACGATGACTAAGCATGAAACATCCATTCCTCTTAGGGGAACCCCCCAAGAATGTGCTCCTGCCCCTGGCTCCTACTGGCATTGGAACGATACTCTGAGATCAGCACATTTCCTAAAGTCTACCTTGCATAGGTGTTCTTTTTAATTTATTTTTTATTGTTTGTAAATTTACCCTTTATAATTATATTATATACTTTGTATTGTATATAATTATATTATATATTTATGGAGTATAAAGTGATGTTATAATTTATGAATACAATGTGGATAAATTAAATCAAGTTAATTAACATATCCGTCACTTCAAATACTTACCATTTTTAGTGACTGTTAGTAATTTTGAAGTGTAAAATACACTATTATTAACTATAGTCACCATGCTGTACCATAGATCCCCAAAAAAACCTTATTCCTCCTAACTGAGATTTTGTGCCCTTTGACCATCATCTCCTCTCTCCTCCCATCCCCAGCCTCTGTAGCCACCATTCTGCTCTCTACTTCTATGAGTTCCATTGTTTTTGATTCTCCATGGAAGTGAGAACATGTGGTCTTTGTCTTTCCATGTCTGGCTTATTTCACTTAGCATGATGTTCTCCACTTCCATCCATGTAGTCACAAATGATAGACTTTCCTTCTTTTTAAAGATGAAATAGTATTTCATTTTGTACCTATGCCACATTTTCTTTATCCAGTGAGCTGCTGATAGACACTGTAGGCTGCGCTGTAGGCTCCTTCTGTAACTTGGCTACTGTGACTAAGGTTGCAGTGAACACGGGGGTACAGACATCTCTTCGGACTGATTTCCAATCTGGGTAAATACCTAGAGGTGAGATTTCTGGATCATATAGTAATTCTATTTTTAGTTTTTTGAGGAACCTCCATACAGGTTTCCATAAGGGCTGTACTATTTTACATTCCCACCAACAGTGCCCAAGGGTTCCCTTCACTCCTCTTACATAGCTGTTCTTGAGTAACCTGGTCTGGGGGAACGTCAGCAGGAGAGTTCGGGTTGCCTCGAGCTGTCACCGACCTGCTATCTAGGGAACCTGGGTCAGCCTGTGGTGGAGGTTTGCCCCAGTGGTCTTTCCTGGACTTCCCATCACTATCCCCCGTCTCGGATGAGACTGCATCAGACATCTCCCCAGAAGAATCAATAATTGTAGAAACCGGGCCGTGATGCAGCTCTACCCATGGGAGACAATCATTTACGTTTACCATGCAGAGCACAGCAGTCCCCATTCCACAACTGGATGCTCTCCTTACCTTTACAGAGTCAAAGCCCATTAAAGTACTTTCCCTAAATCAACACTGCAAGTTGCCCTCAGGCTAAACTCCCAGCCTCCGCCTAAACATAAGGACTGCTTGTGCACTTAAAATGTCAGTTTTTTTCTATACGGAGCCATCAGACTTTCATAAAATCTAGGGCTTCAGTCTTAGTCAAGACCTCACCTGTTCCCCCAGCCCTGGACATACCCCTGGGAATCCAACCAATTGATAGATTTGAAATCTTTGTTTGCATGCCTTGCTAGGTTTTTGGGTTTTTTTTTTTTTTTTGGTTCAAAGCATAGTGATGCTTCAACTATGCAGCTCTGCCAGCACTAAATTCTTCAAAAACCAATGAGCTTTCCAGATAACTGAAGCTTGTCTCTATAAAAACCAACACTTAGTTTATTTTATCCATTTTGATTGGAATCTGTCAAAACTGTCACAGCACAGTATTATATCTGCTTTTTATAGTTTTTCTGTCGCTTTTGTCCTTGGGCTACCAGATGGTTTGACACTGCTGCTGACGTGTCTGCTGCTAGCAGCCCCTCTCCATTTTTTCTTCACTGTCAAGAAGAATTTGTTAAAAAAGTGTAAATAGAATCTCAGGGTCTAAAGACTTTTCTTACAAATAAAGCTCTTGCTTTTCAGTGTGGGACTTTGTGAAGGTTATTCCAGGGGCTCAAAGGATTTTGTTTTGCTTTGTGGCTTAATTTTAGATTTTCTTGGTTCTGAAAGGTTCAGATTTCTTCCTTTCTGGATCAGTGGGATGTTATTGTAATGAAATGTGCAAGTTCCTTTAGAACGAGCTATGGCGAGCTATCCAAGTTAGAGCTGTTGCTAAGGGAACCAGGAAAAGCTTTCTTAATGTATAAACCTGGTTATTATATTTAAAATTCAAGGAGCAGCCAGAGATTCCTACTGGGAGAGGGAAGGCTGTACTTCTGAAGAGGAAAGTGGAAAAGTACTCATCTCCCAGGGGAAAGGGTAATTCCTGAGGTTCACCCTCAGGGGCCTCCACACAAACTGGTGGGACTACTCTTTCTTTTGTGTTTCTAATGGGGGAAGAAAAGGAAAGCTGCTCTAAACAAGACACAGCAGCTCTCCCTTCCCCACTAGCCACTAGACTGAGGACGGGAGGCTGAAAGAGCAGAGAAAGTCCACGGCCATGATGCCAGCAAGAGAGACAGAGGAGCTCAGAGAGAGACCTGGCCAAGGATCCTGAAGCATAAATGAGAGGAAAAAGCTAAATATTGTTTTCCCTCATGAAAGAAAAGAAAATGCAGTTGATCCTTAAACAACTTGGAGGTTAGGGGCGCCAATCCCCCGTCCCCCTTGCATTTGAAAATCTGCATGTAAGTTTTGACTCTTCCAAAACTTAACTACTCATAGCCTACTGTTGATCAGAAGCCTTACTGATAACATAAACAGTTAACAGATATTTTGTATGTTATATGAATTATATAATGTGTTCTTACAATAGAGTAAGCTAGGCTGGGCACTGTGGCTCACGCCTGTAATCCAGCACTCTGGGAGGCCAAGGCAGGCAGATCCTTTGAGCTCAGGAGTTGGAGACCAGCCTGAGCAAGAGTGAGACCCCGTCTCTACCAAAAATAGAAGAAATTAGCCGGGCATGGTGGCACGTGCCTGTAGTCCCAGCTACTCGGGAGGCTGAGGCAGAGGATCACTTGAGCCCAGGAGTTTGAGGTTGCTGTGAGCTGGGCTAACGCCACGGCACTCTAGCCTGGGCAACAGAGTGAGACTGTGTCTCAAAAAAAGAAAGAAAGAAAGAAAGAAAGAAAGAAAGAAAGAAAGAAAGAGAAATTAAAAGAACATATTTCCTATTGATTCAGTGGAAGTGGATCATCATAAAGGTCTTCATCCTCATCTTCCTCAGGTTGAGTAGGTTGAGGAGGAGGAGGAAGAGGAGGGCTTGGGCTTGCTGTTTCAGGGGTGGCAGAGGCAGAAGAAAATCCACGTATAAGCAGATCCGTGCAGTTCAAACCCATGTTGATCAAGAGTTAACCACAGGTCAAAAAATTAAAATGTCAAGGTTGAAGGACAAAGACATTAAATTATCCCTCATGGAATGCTACTATGTCCTCCCCAGACTTCTCCCCACACTGCCCTCACCCTTCACCCACCGCCCATCACCATGCTGTGCGTCTGTGGGAGGGGATCACATTAGGCCAAAGAATCTTAGATTTCAAAAGATCATCCAGTTTATCAAACTTATTTACCCATTATAGAAACGAAGGCCCACAGAGGTCAGGGAGGAATTCAAGTCCTTACTCCTAATCCAGGATGTTATCCCACTGCATCATTCAGAGCAGGATATCCCTGGAAAAGTCAGAAATGTTCCCGTTTCACAATACTCCCGCACAGCTATAAAGAGCAGTGTTTCCAAAGTGTGTCCCACAGAAAACTAGCCCATCATCTAGCAATTTCATTTATGAACTGAAAGTGGGGATTCAAAGCTCAAACAGATATGTGTAAACTCCCGTTTGCAGCAGCGTTATTCATAACAGCCAAAAGGTGGAAACAACCCACGTGTTCATCAATGGGCGCTCAGATAAACAAAATGCAGCGTACACACGGCCTTAATAAGAAGGAGATGCTGACACATGCTGCACCATGGACGGACTTTGAGGACATGATGCTAAGTGAAATAAGCCCAATATAAAGGAACAAATATTGTGTGATTTCCCTTATATGAGATGGTGAGAGTAGTCAAATTCATAGAGACAGAAAGCAGGATGGTGGTTGCCAGGAGCCAGGGGAGCAGGGAATGGGCAGTTAATGTTAAATGGGTAGAGAGTTTCAGTTTGGGGAGATGAAAAAGTCCTGAAAGGGATGATGGTGATGGCTGCACAACAATGTGCTTAGTGCCACTGAATGACAAACTTTATGTTATAAATATTCTACCACAATTTTTAAAAGGAGGAAAAAAAAAGAGAGATGCTCTAATAATTAATGGTATCACCAAAGAAATAAGTCTGGGGTGATCTGATGACTACATCCCCCTACACACACACACACACTCTCCCTGGCAAGTTACAGTGCACATTCAATAAAAGACTTAGAGAAGTCTTAAATCAAAGACCGTCTGATTCAATTTGATCAAGCGTTTCCTCAACTGAATACAGAACCCTTTTTATTTTCACGGAACACCATTAACAGCCCACATCCATGATGCTCCCTTTGGGGAAGGCTGAGAATGAGCTTCACACTGCTCTGAGCATTTCCTCTGCCAATACCGCACGGGATACTTCCTGCAGGCCTAAAACACAGAAACGATCAGTTAGATCTCAAGAATACTTATTGACTATTGGATAATCAGTGAGCTCATTAATTGTCCCCATTTTACTGATGAAGAACCTGCAGCCCAGGAAAAGTCAAGCCCTGGTTCAGGGCCCCACAGGGCTACTCCACCAAGATCAGTGGTAGAGCCATGGCAGAACCCCAGTTTCCCAAACCCTGTCCTGGGCTGTGCTCCTCAAACCCAGTGCTCCTCCCCTGATGCTCCCTTCTGGGTGCCCAGACGTAAGCAGAGCAAGTTCATGGAAGACCCTGAGTCTTCGGGCTGCTGAGTACCACCAGGTTGGGGACAGAAGGACTCAGGGATCACAGACTCTTTAAAGGCTGGTGTTGTGAGCCTCAGTCTTTCTTTTCTCTTCCTTTCTCCAAAATAGAGGCAGGGGAGTTTAGAGACATCCTGTCACCTATCAGCAATTCCCGAATTTTCTCGATATAAGAATATAATACACCCCAGATGATAGAAGGCTCATCCGGGGTTTCAGATTAAAATACAGATTCCCAGGCCCACCCCTTGGAGATTCTGGTTGAATAGATATGGGGCAGAACTTGGGAATGTTTTTAACAAGCGTCCCAGGGAGCCTTATCTTGGAGGAAAAGTGAGTACCTTAGTCCTTAACACTCGAAGGGACCTCAGCAGAACACCTTCCGGTTTTGAGCCCTGCTCTACCCATCGCGCAGGGGACCCTCCGCAGAGCTGGGGCCAAGCCCACACGCTGCTTTTTCTATCAGCTTTAAAAGCAGAAACAAAGGAACGATATTCATTTCTTTGAGGAAATAGGCAGGTCTGTAATTTTTTAAATAAAAATTGATTTCTATTTTCCCCTCTCTGCCTCTCAGCAAACCCTACCCCCTCTGGTCCACCCTGCCCATGGGGACGATCCCCGCCGGGTTCTCCTGCCCTTGCCCTGTTCATTTGGGCAGGTCCAGCAGCTCTGGAAAATGTCCCGGCCATCTCCCTCAGCATATACCCAACTGGGACTACAATGTTGATCCAAGTTGCTTTCTGAGCAGTGATGGAGACCAACTGGCGTCCGGCTTTCCCCGCCCACCCCTTTCCCTCCGAGCACTCACGGTACCAGGCTCCAACTATGCTGCAAGAGGAAGCTGGGAGTTCTCCCTCCCCAGGGAGCTTACCCCCACCCTCCCCGGCTGGAGAACCTACCACCCCAGCCCAAAGTGTGAGACGGATGAGACGAGACAAGGCTGGGCACACACACAGCATTCCGTCGTCACTTGGCAGGTCCTTGTCGAAGAGCAGATGGAAAAGTCTGAGGACACTCGATTCCTCAAATTCCTTTTCTGAGAGCTCTACCCTGTCTCAGCCCCAACAAGTTAGTCTTTTCAGACTAGTTAAAGCCCTGTTCCTTCTAACTCACAGATACACCCGTTTTCTTTGCTTCAGGGCCCAGAAAGGGGACATCTAAGAGACCAGTATGTTGTGGCCCCAGGAGCTTTCTGCCAGGCGTCCCTGGTGAGGTCACTGATCCTAATCAGGAGGACCCAGGGCCATAGCTTCTCTGTTTGGGGGGGGGGTCTTACCAGTTACAGGTTTGCCCCAAGTGTGCCTCAATGCTACCTGTGGCTCTGGAGTCCTTGCCAACAACAGGATCACAGCTTGGAGTTACAGACCTGGCTTCAAACCCTGGCTTTCTGGTTGCATAATGATTGCATTGAACTCTTCTGGGCCTGTTTCCGCAACTGTAAAATGGGGAGATGGTAGGTATCTACTTCGTGAGGTTGTTGTGAGAATTAAATGAGATGCTGTTTGCAGAGTGCATGGCACACAGCTAAATAAATGCGCAGTGAAAGAGGTGCTCATGCTTGCCTTGACCTTTCAGGGTGCTGTCCCACCTTCCCACAGCTTCCCTTTGCCACAAGGGAAGCCAAGTGTAACCTGGGACGGGACCTGGTTTATAGCCATCATAGACCCTAAATCTAAGGGTTTTAATTTGTGCATTTTCATGTAAAATAAACATGATGGATATAAGAACACTTAAAATTTGACTCAAGAATGTGCAATTTGATCTTTATTGCTAAATTGCTTTGCAGAAAGTTGGCACCAGTTTACACTTGCACATACAACATAGGAAGTGCCTGCTTCCCTACTCCCTCACCAACGAGGCCTCCACAGGCCGAGTATCTCTTATCTGAAAGGCTTGGGACCAGAAGCTTTCAGATTTTGGATTTTTTTTGGATTTGGGTTATTTGCGTATGTATAATGAGATATCTTAGGGATGAGACCCACTTTTAAACAGAAAATTCATTTATGATTCATATACACCTTCTACACAGAGACTGAAGGTAATTTGATCTTTTTATTTTTAGGCAGAGTCTTGCTCTGTTGCCTGGGCTAGAGCACAGTGGTGTGATCATAGCTCAGTGCAACCTCAAACTCCTGGGCTCAAGAGATCTTCCTGCTTCAGCCTCCAGAGTAGCTGGGACTACAGGCACCCACCACCATGCCCATTTAATTTCTTGTATTTTTTGTAGAGATGGGGTCTCACTCTTGCTCAGGCTGGGCTTGAACTCCTGATCTCAAGTGATCCTCCCCACCTCAGCTTCCAAGAGTGTTAAGATTACAGGCATGAGCCACAACACCCAGCCTGTATATAATATTTTTAATAATTTTGTGCATAAAACAAAATTTATGTTACATATGTGGAATTTTCCACTTGTGGTGTCATGTTGGCCTTCAAAATGTTTCAGATTTTGGAGTATTTTGACTTTTGGATTATGGAGGCTTAACCTGTAGCAACATTTTTTAAGGCGTATTAGTTGGAGGAATTATCTCATTGTTGTTGTGATTGGTGAATTTGTGATTAGCAGTGAGGTTGAAGTTTTTTCATATTTATTGGACATTTGTATTCCTTCTTTATTTTAAAATACCTTCAGTTGCTTTTGTATTTTGTAATTTTCTTATTCATGTCCTTTATTTTTCTAAGACTTTTTTATTCATTTGCAATATTAATTTAAAATTGTACTATAATAGGGCCGGGCACGGTGGCTCATACCTGTAATCCTAGCACTCTGGGAGGCCGAGGTGGATGGATTGCTCAAGGTCAGGAGTTCGAAACCAGCCTGAGCAAGAGCAAGACTCCGTCTCTATTAAAAATAGAAAAATTAATTGGCCAACTAAAAATATATAGAAAAAATTAGCCGGGCATGGTGGCACATGCCTGTAGTCCCAGCTACTTGGGAGGCTGAGGCAGGAGGATTGCTTGAGCCCAGGAGTTTGAGGTTGCTGTGAGCTAGGCTGTTACCACGGCACTCTAGCACAGACAACAGAGTGAGACTCTGTCTCAAAAAAAAAAAAAAAATTGTACTATAATAACTTATAATTAATTTATTAATTTATAATCTTTATATAAGAAAATTCTTTATCTGTCATGTATCAGGTAAATTTTTTCCTGTCTTTTAACTTACTGAATTTCACGTACTCCAAAGTTTTACATTTTTAGGTAGTCGAAGCAATCTTTTCTCTCATGATTTCTGCTTTTGATATTATATTAAAGAAGACCTTCACCCCGAGATTATATATTTCATTTTAGTATTTTTCTTTTCTTTCCTATATCAGTATTGTTAGTTCATCTAGAACTATGCTGTTCAGTATGGCAGACGCTAGCCACAAATGGCTATTTAAATTTAAATTTCAGTGTCCTAGCTCCATTTTAAATGCTCTGTAATCACTTGTGGCTAGGGGCTGCCACACGGGACAGCACAGGGATAGAATATTCCCATCATCACAGAAAGTTCTATTGCACAGAGCTGATCTAGAATTTATTTTGTGAATGATGGGGAAAGGATAGGAATCCAACTTTTTTCCCAAATAGTTTAGGTAGTTGTTCCAATACCATCTTTTGAATAATTCACCACTTTGATCTTGTTTTGAAATGCCACGTTTATGGTCATAGGTCTAGTACTATAAACTTGCATCCAATTATGTACTTCCTATTCTATTTCTTTATCTGTCTTTCTAATCCTCACCAGGACCACACAATTTCTTTCTTTCTTTTTTTTTTTTAAGGAGCATAAGCCAAAGTTTTTATTTGTTCACTTCTTGCATTTGAAGTACTCTTCGATGACCTCCTCAGCCTGAGATTCTTTGCCATAGTCCTCAACTACTACACAAGTGCAACCAACCACCCCGCATGGGGTTTCCCTTCTCTGTCAATTTTACAAAGGCCTACCCATTCCCCTAGTTTCTTGTTGTCATCAACCTTAATTAGGTTGATTTGGTGTTCAGCACAAAGGGTCTCCACCAGCTTGACGTACATAGGCTCATCACAGTTGCACGCAAGCGCACAAAGATGTGCTTGGCGCTTGTCTAAGGCTTTGGCAGTTTCGCGAATTCCACGTGCAAGGCCATTGTGGATGAGGGTGGTCCTCAGCACCTCTCGTAAAGCAGTATCAATGTCCATTACACTCCAGCAGCGACGCCTTCCTCAGCCCTGGCAGTGGGTCACCGGCAAAGCCGAATTTTGAACGCACCTGAGCCTCCGCCTCCGTGCGACTTGGCGGCAGCAGGGAAAGATCCTCGCAATTTCAACTGTGGTAGTTTTACAATATATTTTAATGTTTAGCAGAGCTATGTTCTTTTTCCTTTCTTCCTTATTCTTCTTTCTAAAGAAATTCTTGGCAATTCTCACACTTATATTTCTAGACAAATCATTTTGTAGGCTGGGGTGGGAATTGTATCCATGTAGTAAGTCCCCTCACGAAGGGCTGTTGTCCGGCGCCTGTTCTCCCAGCCTCCTGCACTTTCCATGTGACTCTACACTCCAGTTAGACTTAGCCGCTTGCCCTTCTGTGAATGCACACTTTGCTCCCTTGTCACTGTCCTCCACGCGGAACTCGCTCTCCAGGCTGGTCCATTGGGGACTTTCACTGTTCTCTCAGCTCAAAGCTCCTTTTCTCTGTGAAGACCTTTCTGATGCCTCTGGACAGATGTAGGTTCTTCTCCTGCTGCACGTTGTTCATTCCTGTGTTGGAATGATTATCTCGTTATTTTGCATTTGTTTACAAGTGTGTCTTATCACTACGATAAACAATGAGGACAAGGACTGTGTCCTTTTTGTTTTGAATTCTCATAACCTTCCAACAGCACTTTGGCTCAAGATAGTCACTCAACAAAAATGTATTGAGTTGGGCGTGGTGGCTCACACCGATAATCCCAGCACTTTGGGAGACTGAGGCAGGAGTTCGAGACCAGCCTGAGAGAGAGTGAGATCCCTGTGTCTATAAAAAATAGAAAAACCAACCAGGTGTTGCCCAGGAGTTTGAGATTGCAGTGAGCTACAACGATGCCATTGCACTTTAGCCCGGGTGACAGAGCAAGACCATGTTTCTAAAAGAAAAGCATTGAGTCAAAGAGCATAATTCAAGTAACACTGGAAAAGCTGGCTGTGGCCTTGAATGTAGATATCAGTGGGCTTTGGCTAGGACAGAACTGTGCAGTGTCCACTTAATCTGGCCGTGATGTGATAACTAAATTGGAGTGGGAAAGTGAAGGAAAGCCAAGAGACTAGTTAAGAGGCCATTAGAAGAGTTCAAGGCAGACAGAGTAAAGGCCTGAATAAGGATGGTGTCTGGGGCTTAGAAAGGAGGGGACATTGCTGAGGGATGACGCAGCGTTAGAACCGTCGAGAGACTGAAGGCAGACAGAGCCGAAAATGTGACCAGGAACCTAACAGGATCTTTCTGTAATTATTCTCACAGACTTTTCAATACCTGTAAGTGTTCTGTGTCATTCACAAACATTATGGTGAGATTTTACTATAAAATCGAAATGAATTATTGTAATGTCACCAATGATTGTTTTACGACTAGCTGAGTTCCCTCAATCAAGTCACTTAACTTCTTTATAACTGTTTCCTCATTGCTAAAATCAGTATTGCAATGGTACATCCCTTAGAGCTGTGGTCCCCAATTCCTGGCCAAGGACCAGGACTGGTCCATGGCCTGTTAGGAACCAGGCCACACAGCAGGAGGTGAGTGGCAGGGAGTAAACAAAGCTTCTTCTGTATTTACAGCCGCTCCCCATCGCTCACACCACCGCTTCAACTCCCGTCAGACCCGTGACGGCATTAGATTCTGCATTATGGTGAGTTGTACAAATATTTCATTATATATTATGATGTCATAATAATAGAAATAAAGTATACAATAAATGTAATGTGCTTGAATCATCCCAAAACCATTCCCCCCTCCCCCTGTCCATGGAAAAATTGTCTTCCATGAAGCCGGTCCCTGGTGCCAAAAAGTTTGGGGACTACTAACTTAGAGGGCTGTGGTGAGGATCAGATGAGCTAATATTTGTAACATGCTTAGTGCAATTCTTTACACATAATAAGAGCTCAATAATTGTTGGCTATTTTAAAGATTATTATTTATACATTTCCATCCAGAGAAGCACT
Organism: Cheirogaleus medius; assembly: GCA_008086735.1. Lineage (NCBI taxonomy): Eukaryota > Metazoa > Chordata > Mammalia > Primates > Cheirogaleidae > Cheirogaleus > Cheirogaleus medius. The sequence continues at coordinate 4,276,146 of VBSM01001082.1, forward strand.
CATTTATTCCTGCCCCTATGGTAGCTCCCTACCTGTGACAAAAAGTGACCAAGCAGCCATTGACTCATGGAACCTTACACGGGCCGCGAGTCAAAGGCCTTTTGAAGGCTGAAATTTATTACATGTATATATACATGCAGTCGGGGAAGGAACTGCCCCTTCCCCATCAAGTCAGGCGGGAGTTCAAGGTGGGGGAGTTCAAGGATCTTATTACCTCACTCTGTTCAGTGGTGTAACTGGTAAAAATTAGTCTTTCCATCTCCTTGAGAGGCAATGTGGGTGCAGCTAAACGAGGATGGAACTCTTGGGATGTGCAGGGTGTGATTAGGGGAGAAGGGGCCATAGCGAGGGAGATGTGAGAAGACACTACCAAAGGAGGCCCACTCCTGTCCCGGGAGCAGGGCGGATGCTGTTCTCACACGTGGCTCTGTGGCGAGTGAGCTTTGCTGCTTCCATCGTCCACGGGGAGAATGTGAGTTGGAAAGAAAGGAATTAGAAGTTGAAGCTATCTTGTTCTTCTTTCATCCAGAGAGGGATTCAAGAAGAGCTGTGAAGAGCCCCTGTTAGCCAGAAACTGCGGCTGCCAGCAGATTTTAAAGCCACAAGGGTTCAGGTCAAAGGCATCTCATCTTGGATACTGCATTGTAGAATCCTCAGCGTCTCTGGGCCCCAATGCAGCTATTGGCTGTGTTGGCTTAATTTCGCCCATTTTTATAATTAATCCTGCCATCTTTCCCATAAAGAAAGTGAGATGTGCCAGTGTGTTTATTATAACTCTTATCAATTATATGAAGAAAGTGAAATATTTAGGGTGTCTGTCATAGGTTATATCATCTTGCTTATAATGAAAGTGAGACATACCATGGTGTTTATTATTGATTCTGTCCTCTTACCCAGAATGGGGGTGAGAGGTGTCACTGTCTATACCAAAGCTTCTGTTGGTCCTCCTTGTGAACGGAGGCTGAAGTGGCAATGCCCAGTGCAGGGTCTGTTGAGCTATTCTGGAACCAACTCTTTCCATCCATTCCACCCTTGCCTGCAGACTTGTCTGTCTAAATACTCCAGGACGGGGCTCTGACTTTAAGGTCTTGGTTAGCATTGCCATGTTCACAAGGGGTCACATTAACAGTTAATGCCTTTGTGTTGGAACAAGGTCTCCACTGTGCCTCTCTGGGTGAAAACAAAATCCCTAGACACAGAGTTGACTTCCAGAAAAGGCTCCCGTGCTAAGTCAGCCAGCAGACTCCAGAGCTAATCGGAACCAGATGTGAGTTCTTTCACTTAAATATATTACAGGTCACAGATTTATTTTTTGAAAGCACCTATAATAACAATTAAAGTCATAAAATGTGTTTTCCCTAGATATTTTCTCCTAGTCAACCAAGCAATATGGTCTGATAAGTTGGGGCTAATCTATGCCAAAATCAACATATTTTCTTTGTTAGAAATCTGCAGAATGTGTCTGTCTGCAGAGGTGTGCTCTGGTCAGGCCAGGGACAACTGCCAACATACAAACAGTTTCCTAAAATATCCTGTGCATGCAGGAATGATAAGCAGACTCCATAGATTTGTGTCTGAGAGGTGGAGAGAGAAAAGCCTGGGGGAGAGGAATAGAATGAGTGGCATTAAGCGTAATTCATGTAATTTGGCAGATACTTCCTGCATTTAAAAAATGGAGTCTATGAAGAGTTCAGCAGCGGCCAACAACTTTCTCCATCCCGGTCTCTCCGCCAAAGTTCAAATGCTGGGTTGGTGTCCACCTCTGGGAAGAATTGCTAGCAAATTCATGGGTTGTTCTTTCACCTACGGTTTCTTACCAAGACAAATTATTTTCTGGAGAAGTGGTCAGGACTTACTAAGAGCTGGTCCTCTGCCCCTGAATGCCACGCTCAGTGCCTGCCCAGTGCCTGTCTCCACCTGGGTCCCAACTCCACAAAAACTGATCTGCCTTCCACTGCTAACCGCCAGCAGGCAGGGACCTCACCGTCCCCACGATCACCTCCGTCTTTGGGGCTGGTTTCTGTCCTTGCAGGCACCCTTTTCTGTTCCAATGAATCTCCTATTTCCCAACACTAGATACCGAATGCCCTCTGGTCATAGCTTCTTTTTTTAATGTTTTGTTCTTACACCTACTTTGAGAAGTTTTCTTCATACTAATTGTCTTTGATGTCCACTTTCCATTCTTCTTGTTTTTGGTCACAGTCACTTATTTTCATTTGGGGAAGTATCCCTCCCCACTCTCAGCCCTGTGTCACACTGGGGTTGACAACACCCCACTGCCTCCCACCCCTCCCGCCACACCCCCCCAGGTGACTCGGGGGTGTATGCCCTAAGCCTTGCCAAAGGACGGTGATGAATTCAGTGAAGGCACATGATCAGTGGAGCTTTTAGACTTAAGGTACAGTTTTAAAAATTAATTTCTTAAACTAGTTAATACATTCGCATGGCTCCAAAAAGTGTATAAGAAGTTAAATAGTCATAAAACAGGAAACTATGAATCTATAAAAAATTGAAAAATGAATAAATTGAATATTTCATAAAGAACAAGACATTCACATAGTCTCAAAGTGCCTCCCCTCAAAATCTCATTTGTTACAAATGGAGAAGAAGCAACTTGACAGTGGAGAATCCTAGTGGACACCACATTAAGAAGATGAATAATGTTAATGTCATCGGTAATGGGACAAATCAAAATCGTGTGTTGCCTGATAGATGCAGTGAGAAGGTCCCATATCGCTTCTGTGATGTCCTTGCCAAAGATTCATAACCTGAATCTAATCATGAGGAAACATCAGACAAACCCAAATTAAAAGATGTTTTATAAGATTATTGGCCTGTAATCTTTGTGGTGAGGAAAGCTGAGGAAAGACCAAGCAACTATTCCAGACCGAAGGAGACTAAAGGCAACGCATGGCTATCGGCTGGACCCTTTTGCTATAAAGGACATTATTGGGACACTTGGTGAAACTTGAATGGTGGAAATGCATCAGTGTGAATTTTCTGATCTTGTTGATTGTGTGGTGGTTAATGTCAGAGGATGTCCTTGTAGGAATTACACACTGAAGTATTCAGGGGTGATGAGGCATCATATCAACAACTTATTTTCCAATGGTTCCACAGAAATAAATATTTTTACCACACTTGCAGCTTTTGTGTAAATTTGAGATTGTTTCAAAACAAAAAAAATTATTTAAAGTTATCTAGTCAAAATTTTCCCTCTAATTCCTGATGACCATCTGCCTAGCTCCTTCCTAATAAAAGGTAACCAGGTATCCTGGTATATTCTTTAGAGATTTTATTTTTAATGTATATATAAGAATGAATAAGCCAATGCCTACAACTTAAGAGGCACTGTTTCACACAGGGGGCTCTGAACCACAATCTGCCAGAGCAGTGGTCCCCAACCCTTTTGGCACCAGGGAAGACAAACCCTTTTGGTTTCATGGAAGACAATTTTTCCACCCACAGGAGTTGGGGGTGGGAGGTGGGGGTGGGTGGGAGGTGGAGCTCAGGCAGTGAATGCCAGTGATGGGGAGTGGCTGTAAATCCAGATAAAGCTTCACACCGATAGCCCATGCCCACCGTTTGCCTCCTACTGTGCCTCCCCACCCCCAAACCCCTATTCGGGAACAGAGAGCTAAAGGATCCTGAAAGCTTGTCAGGGCTCAAAGCCCAGCTCTGGATACCTGGTCTCTGACCTCCATAGCCCTGGGGGAGTCCCAGCCTGGCCATGTGCTGCAGTTAGCCCACGGCTGACTTTATCCAGGTCAGCAAGACTCTTAGTGCAGTCTTGTTTTCCTGTTCTGTCCTCAAGGTGTACAGCTTTGCAGAAATAGACAGGATCCTGTTGTGCAGCATGGTGACTATAGTTAATAACAATGTATTGTACACTTGAAAATTGCTAAAGAGGGTAGATCTTAAATGCTCTCCCCACATGCGCACACACAAGAAAAGGATGACTATATGAGGTGATGAGTATGTTAATGAGATTGATTGTGGTAATCATTTCACAATGTATACATATATCAAAACATCCTGGTGTATACCATAAATATATATGATTTTTACTTGTCAATTACACCTCAAGAAAGCTGGAAAAAATTTTAAAAATAAATTAAAGAAAAGGGATTCCTGCTCAAACAGCTCATCTACCAAAGGCCATCAACCAAAGGGAAAAAACAGTATGTAAGACCCTCATTTTGTGACATTTAGATTATTTTTGGGAGTTATGTTTCAAAATGTTCAATTTATCCAAACCCTATTTGATTAACCTCGGGTAACTTCAAGTAACTACAATCACCAATGACTATGTTTCCACTCTAAGTTAAGATAGAGAGAAGAGAAAGAGAAAAAGGTTGAGAGAAAATTTCATGCACAGTCTGGGCATCTGTTGCCTGGTTGGGTCTCCTGAGAATGTTGGTCTCCCATTAACTTTTGAAACTCTGACCTGGGAGTGGAAAAAGGGAATTTTTCCCTTAAAGACTGAGTTACAGAGGCTTTCCACAGCCTCTTGTTTTATGGTACAGCTTTTTAATTTCATTTTATTTTCCTCATCCACTGTAATTCCTTGATGGGTTAAAAGTTCCTCTTGGGGACATCTGCTGTTTTCTCAGTCCACAGTTCTTCCCTGTGGCTCTGACCATAGTCATGGCTCAGGTCACTGCTTCGGCTGACTCTTCTGTCCATTCACATTGCTGTCATCCCCTGGCTTAGAATGAACTTGGCCTTGCAGGGACGTCACTCCTTAGGGAAGCAAGGTCTCTGTGTGCAATTATTCATTCAACAAACATGTCGGAATGCCCATTGTGTGCCTGACCCTGGCTGCACTCTGGGGATACCATGGAACAATGGAGCCTGTTGAATGCCATGGGAGATAGATTTAAATTACGTGTTTAAATATTTAATTACAATGGTAGTAAGTGCCATGAAGTAGATGTCATATCCTGGGGGCTGTGACAAAGTCCTGACTTAGCTTGAAGAGAGATGAATGAGCTGGAAGAGGATGAGTGGAAGTTAACCTGGGGAGAGGAGGTGGTAAGAGAGGGAGATAAACGTGCATGGGCCCCCAGGAGGGAAGATTCTGGATGCTCTGGAGAGCAGAGCAAGGTATAATGAGAGCAGATGAGGATTAGACGGGGTGCAGACCACGCAGTGCGCGGTGGGCCCCATGAAGCCTCAGGGTCCTCATTCTCTCAGTGGAGGAAGCCACTGGAAGGTATTCAGCAAGGAAGGTAATCTGACCCAATTTATGATTTTAACAGATCACTTTTAATAAGAATATAAACAACCCAGTTAAAACATGGGCAGAAGATTTGAACAGACATTTCATCAAAGAAGTGTGAATGACAAGCACATAAAAAGACACTCGACAGCATTAGGCATTAGGAAAATACAAACAACAATGAAATATCCCACTAGAATGGCTATAATCAAAAAGACCAATAATATTAGGCTGGGTGCAGTGGTTCATGCCTGTAGTCATGCCAGTAGCACTTTGGGAAGCCAAGGTGGGAGGTCAGGAATCCGAGACCAGCCTAAGAGCAAGAGCGAGATCCTGTCTCTACAAAAAATAGAAAAATTAGCTGGGTGTGGTGGCACATGCCCGTAGTCCCAGCTACTTGGGAGGCTGAGGCAGGAGGATCACTTGAGCCCAGAAGTTGGAGGCTGCAGTGAGCTATGATGATGCCACTGCACTCTACCCAGGGCGACAGAGCAAGACTCTGTCACAAAAAAAAAAAAAAGAAAAGAAAAGACTGATGATATTGTTAGTGAGAATGTGAAGAAACTGGAATTCTCAGTCATTGCTGGTGGGATTTAAATGATGTGGCTACTTACAAAACAGTTTGGCAGCTTCTTAAATATTTTAGCATAGACTTACATATGGCCCACTAATTCCACTCCTAGGTGTATACCCAAGAGAAATTAAAACATATGTCCATACAAAGACTAGTAGCAAATATTTGTAGCAACATTTTTCATAATAGCTCAAAACTGGAAAGAACACAAATGTCCACCAACTGATGAACAGATAAACGAAATGTGGTATATCCATACAATGGAATACTACTCAGGAACAGTATAAATACCACGTCAGTATGAAATACTGATATGTTCTACAATGTGGGAAAACCTCAAAAATATTATGCTAAGTGACAAAAGCCAGACACAAGAAACTAAATATTGTGTGATTATATTTATACAAAATTTCTAAAAAAGGCAAAACTATAGAGACAGAAAGCAGATCAGTGGTTGCCTGGGGTTTGGGTGGCAGCAAGGATTGACCACAGATGAGCACAAAAGAAATCTTTTCGGTGATGGAAATATTCTAAAACCGGAATCTGGTGATCTTTGCCCCATGGTATACATTTGTGAAAATTTGTCTAACTTTACCTTTAAAATGTGTGAATTCTATGATAGGTAAATTATGTTTTAATAAAGCTATTTAAAAAGAAAAAAAATCATTCTGAGCAGAAAATAAATCCAGGGGTTAGGGACAAAGTTAAAGATGGAAGGCCCTTTTGAAATCTTGGAGTGCCTCCTTTTCTGCTTTGTCCCTTGGATTCTCATCTCCAGAAATCAAATCTTGCTTTAAAAATGAATCCCCAAACCAACTTTTGATAGTAAAAGCCAGAGTAATGGCACATTTCCGTGCACTTTGTCTCAGCAGGACACAGACACTGACCTGAGGAAACCACAACAGTTCATGAGTGCTTCCAGATAGTGTTGACTTCACATTTTCTCTAAGAACAACAGATGGGTACCTGCTTTATAGAGCAAAAAAGGGCCAATTCTAGTGAATTTTGCCAAAACAAGCAATGATAGAAACGGTTGGCCTTACATATAAATTGAAGTCTCCATTTTTAGAGTCAGAAAATTGCTCCCAACTCTTAGAGGACAGTCCTCACTGTCATTGCCTCAAAGTTGCAAAATTCACAGGCTCTCCTGTTCACCTCTCCTTACGATAGTATTTCTCACGCCACCTGGCCAAGGGAGGCATTGGTAGGCATATGTCAAATGCCTAGTGGTGGAGTTTAAGAATGTCTCTACTTCTATCTTCCCCTCAATTCATCCCCACAATGTCTTTTCTAGTTTGGGTATCATAGTGCTTTTTTCTCCTGGGTTCTACCATTGTTGGGCTGCCTTCAGCAACTGTGGGCCCTGGGCCAAGAGTACCAGTGGAGGCCTGTCCTACTCTATTTCTAACAATTTAGAATTTGTAAACCAAAACATCCAACTGTTAAATAAAGTAGGTTTTTGTCTTCCACCTTGATATTTGCCTACATAACAACTTGAGATGTCAGGTTCAAATTCAGAATTTTCATATTTAACAGAATATGCTAGAATACAGAAGCACAGACAGATCCTGCCATCCCTGACCCCAGGCTGCAGCCCACCATCCTTCTCTTTTCACCACTTGCAATACCCATACTATGAGGGACATCACGTGCCTAGCTACGGACACCCAGTCTAGCCTCCACCCTCCCACACCTCCATCTCCCACAAAGAGCCTGACCTCGGCCATCCCTCGGGTCTAAGGGTGTGTACTACCCTTGTGTAAGATCTACACTTGAGGCGATGGAATTAGGCCAAGATAGGCTCTGGAAATGGGTTTGGGGCCATTTCGGCAGGGAACTCTGAGGTCCCAGTACCAGAAGTGTGGTCTAAAAGGGAGGAGAAACACAGGACAAGTCCTCTGGGCAGGCGGAGGGCCAGGTCCAAGGGTAGTGCTGATTGTCTTGATAAATTATATTACTAGATTTCCTGATATTCATCCATCCTTGCGATTCTGGAATAAACCCTGCTTAGTCATGGTTTTTGAGATACTGCTGGATTCCATTTGCCGACGCTCTATGTAGGAATTTTCCATCCATATTCATAAGTGAAACTGATCTCCAGTCTTCGTTATTTGTGCTAACTTTGTCAGGTTTCAATATCAGGGTTATGCTAGTTTTGTAAATTGAATTGGGAAGCTTTCCATCTTTTTCTATGTTCTGTAACTATAATTTTTTTCCTTTTAATTTTTGAGGCATTTATAAAAATATTCTTACTATAAAAAATTCAAACTGTACAGAAAAAGCAAAAATTCACCTTGACTGGCCCTTCATATCCTAATCTCCTGCCTGGAAATGATCGTTATTATATATTTGCTATGTATTCTTCTAGAACTTTTCACTTCCATACATACGTGGACATATATATAACTTGGTACTTTTTTATATAAGTGGCATTAAATTCTACAAAATGAATTGTAAGGTTTTGTGCATTTTAAAAAATTTAAGTCTTGGAGAGCTGGCCATGTCTGTATATATAAATCTATCTCACTCTTTAAAATGCTACATAATAGTATATAGTATGGATATTTTTATTTAAAACTCCCACTTGAGGGACATCTAAGTGGGTTCTAATTTTTCTTCACTATCATGTTGTATTAAATATTTTCTCATGGCACTTATTACTGCCTGATTTTATCCTGTTTAGTCATTTGTTTGTTAGATTGTTCATTTGTTTCTGATCTGTCTCCTCTCACTGGAACTTCAAGTTCTTCAAAGCAAAACCTTTTTCTGTCCTGTTCCTGCTGTGCCTAAAATCATGTCTGGTACATAGTAGGCACTCAATAAATAGTCACTGAATAAACAGATGAAAGTCCACCTTTGTAAATGGCTCTTTGGCCATACATGCTATTGTTTTTTCAGATTAGGTGCTAGAAGTGAAAGTGCTGAGTCTAAGGGTGTAGGTATTTAAAATTTTAATAGATACTGTCCAATTGACCTGCAGTCTCACCAATTTATACTTCCACAAATAACATACAAGACAAACTACTTCCTCATATTCTTGCTAACATATGCTACTAACAAACTTAACTTTTTATCCAATTTATGAGTGTAAAAAATAAATCTTATTGTTGTTTTAATCTGTATTTCTCTGATTACTACTATACTCCTATAGTTGATTATGTTTTATTTCTTGGCTATTTGGAAATCCTTTTCTGTTAATTATTTGTTCATATATTTTGTCCTTTTCTTCCCCTACTCAATTCCTTGTATTTTTTAAAATTGATTTGTGGGAGGTTTTTATTTATTTTGGAAAAAAATTATCAATTATCTGGCTAATATTTTCTTCACACCTGTTGTTTTTGATTTAACTTTGTTTATAATATCTTTTTAGTCTTATTATCTAAGTAATATTTTAATGAATCAAATTTATGATTTTTTCCAAATTAAATCTTATTTAATATCTATTGTCTCACATCTGTGAATAATGAGAAATTTATCATACTCAACCATAAAGGATATCCTTTCAAATCGATGTTCTTTAAGTACTTATTAAACATTTATTTAAGAGGACAGATACTCTTTTTCTTTTAATTATATTAATGGCAGAATATGGCTTTCTTCATATGCTAAATTAGAGATTTATCCTATGTGCAGATTGTAACAGAGCATTTTAACTTATCTGGCATTATCTTTCATTTCAGTCTTTCTACTGTTCACAAGTCACACTCACAAAGGATGAAACTGATCTCTGCTACTAAGTGGACTCCATCTTCATGCAGGGAGTTTAGACACAGGGAAAGATGGGGAGCCCCCAGGGCCCACAGGAGGGCAGGTCCCCCATTCTGAGTGGAGGGTCTGATTCCCACCAATGATCCGGGATCTCTCAATTACGTTTGCTTGGGAGACAAGGAGTTAAAACATGGGCTAGGTCATAGACTTAAAGTCTATTGCATTTTTATAGTTGGGGTTTTGGTTTTTTGGTCTAAACCCATAAATTGAATCTCTTATTTCTCTCATAATAATGCCATCCCAATTTAAGTCATCCTAATCTAAATGAGTGTTTGGTACTCAGTAAGTATTTGTCTACAACCCGTTTTGCTCCTCTTCCTGTTCCACCTTTTCCTTTTTCTCCTTCTTCTCCTTTATATTATTGTTGTTTCTGAATGATCTGTAGCCCTTTTGAGAAAAGCCCAACTATCGAGGTCAGCATTTCTCAGGTGGGAGATGCACATCAGAATCACCCTGGCAGCTTAAAAAATGTATGCTCCGGTGCTCTACCCTAGATTCACAGGATCAGAGTCAGCAGGTGAGGGGTCAGGAATTCTGAAACATTTGAAATCTTCCCAGGCGAGACTGATGTGCAGTCAGAGATAGAGAATACCCCAGGTATTTTAACTTCTGACCTCATCTCTGAAGAACAGAAACAGCCCCCTGAGGATACAGTCAGCCAACGTGACTAATTCTATAGGACAAATGACCCAGTTTCTTTAACAAATAAATGCCATGAAATACATGGAGCAGGGGAGTGGAAACTGTTTTAAATTAAAAGACTTGAGACACATCAACCAAATGCAATGGATGAACCTTGGTTGGATCCCAATTTGAACAGACTGAAAATAGGAATTTTTGAGACAATTAGGGAAAACTGAACACAGATGATTTGATATTAGGGAATTCTTTTTGTTGGATGTGATATTGGTATGATGATTGTGTTAAAAAACAAAAAGTCTTTATCTATTAGAGACAAATATTGATGTATTTATGGATGAAATAATATATCTGAAATTTACTGTTAAATATTCCAGAAAAAAACCCAACAACCATGGGGGAGGAAATGACACAGAACAACAGAGGGTTGCTAACTGGTAAAAACTGATGACAGGTATGAGGGGGTTCTTTGTACTATTTTCTCTACTTTGGCATATGTTTGAAAATTTCAATAATGAAAAAATTTTAAAAGAATGACATTCTCCATAAGGATTTGAAGACCTGAGCTCCTACCAAGTCTGGTTTTTCTGCCCAGTCTAACCTGGGCCTTGGCAGCACCTCCCTTTGGTGGGTTCTGTTTCCTTTGGTGTGCTTGATTGGATCAAGAACCTTCATACAAGCGTTTCCTGTGGTTCCCTTACCTGCTCCTTTCCCCTCCGAGGGAAGTAGTAAACCAAATCCAGAGAGTGTTTCACACCCTCTAGGATATGATGAACCTGGGTGTCAGTATCAGAGCAGGGCAACTCGCCAAACTTCAAACCTTGCCCAGACCTCCCCTTCATCAGCGCCAGCGGTGGAGCAGCAGAGAGCACTGGATTGGAATGACAAAGGTGAGAATTCCAAGGGTAGCTGTGGAGCTGAGCCACAAACATCACTTAGGGGAAAGAGGAGTGTGGTCATCAAGTCAAGCAGGTGAAACAAAAAGGCAAGGTTTTCTTTCACTGGATGCATCAGGGAGAAGAGCATGAGTCATTTGAGTCTGGCCTTAGTGAAAAAGGAGCCACGAGGTTACCAGGAACTGACATCTCTATATTTTGTCTTATAAAGTTATTGCTTTCCAAACTTGACATTTTGTTGTTGTTGTTGCTTTTTTTTTTTTGAGGCAGGGGTCTCACTATGTTGCCCAGGCTGTGGTCAAACTCCTGAGCTCAAATGATCCTCCTGCCTCAGCCTCTTGAGCAGCTGGAACTATAGGCGAATGCAACCACGCTCACCTTCCAAATTCGGTTTTCTTGATCATTAAATTAAGAGGTGTGTGTGTGTATGTGTGTGTATGTTTAACAAAGATGGTAAGAGGAAAGGGCTAATATATATATAAATTTTATACTATATAACTATAGTTTTATATTTTTCTAAGTTATTTAATATTATATATTTATAATTTATTTTATATTATAGAATGATAATTTTATAGTTACCCAGGCTCTAACTGCAGTCAGACTGTTAAAACACTGTGATGGAAGTCCCACTGGTGGCAGCTTACCCTAAATTCAAGCCAAGTACCTCAGTGGATATCAACAGCCTCTTGAACTCTAATCTTGAAAGTCCAAGTTCTATTAAGTGCTGTCAACAAAGAACACACAGGGACGACACTCTCTCTCAGCTCCCTCACCTGGCCTCTTGGATTTTCCTGGACTTGTCAATTTCTGTTCCCACACTCTAGTTTTCTGATTCTGGCTCCTTCTACCTTCACTTCCCTAAAGACATTAACTCGTCTTCACCCCTCTTCTAAGCTCAGATTCCCCTTCTTTCTAATTCTGCTCAAAAGAACGTGGAGGGTGGAGTGGCAGGATGGAGGGAGACCTGAACCCACACACTGTCTGATTTCGGGATTGGAGACATCCCACTGGCCATCTTTTCTATTTCTTCTTCCTGTTGGGCAGACAGTGGCTGCCGTTCTCCCTCCGTGGGCTGGAGTCACCTCATCTTTAGGCAACTACCATTTTGCCTCTTACTAAATGAAGGAGCATACTTTGAAACCCACTCCTGGGTGGCCCACAACAGAGGGCAGGGGAAATCCCATGCTGCTCTCATGCCAAAATCAAGGATTGTGCCAAGCGCATTTCTCTGCACAACCTGAAGCTCCTTCCGAGAGTTTGTCTTGCCAGGTGTGTTCTTGACATCCTGGGAAAAGACAAACAGCAATAAGTCCCTTTCGACTGGCATGTAAGGCAATGGTGTTGCTTATGCATGCAAGCTCTGGACAGTATTCCGGCTTCCCCATGCAGTGGTTGTGGGCCCTTGGCCAAGGGATTTAGCTTCTCTGAGCCTCAGTTCTGTCATCTGTAAAGCAGGCGGAGTAATAGCACCAAATGAAATAACGTGTCTTCAGTGCCCAGCATGGTGAGGGTGCACAGCAATTGTTCGGTAGCATTACTATTATCTAAGCAATCTTGTTTGACCTTTATAACTCTTCTCTACCTCCTGATTTTGTGGTTGAAGAAACTGGGTTTTAAGAAATTAGAAGCATGGAGCCAGGTGGAAGTCAGGATTCCAATTCCCGGGCGCTGAGGTCTCATCCTCACTGGCCAGCAACACCCCTCAGCCCCGGCCAGCAGGTTTGCTTGGGGAGACCTGAGGCTGCCCTGGGCTTCGGGAATCAGGAGCTGTTGGGCTCAGGTCACATATCCCAGAAAGAGCCAGCCTAGTCTGCACACATCAGAATCACCTGGGAAGCTATGGGGACTAGCTGCGTATCATAGCCCATGCCTGAGACCTACTTCAGACCATGACACCAGAATCTCTGGACTGGGCTTGGATACCAGGAGTTTTTGGAAGCTCCCGTGTGTTTCTTTCAGGAAGTGCAATGCTGGAAGAATCACTACCTAGTATTGGGAGCAAATTAGATGACAGGGATCATCAAAGCCATATTTTGCCCAGAGAGTGCTTTCTCTGAGGATGGCTTCAGGACATTATAAGAGCGGCTGGTGGTCTTCTGTGCCTGTGACATCAGAGGTTTAGCTGTCCCTTCGAGCATCTCCAAGCTTGCCCTCACCACTCAAGAGTCGGTCTATGCTGTAGGCTCACACCACTGCCCTGGTGGGTCAACAGTGCCGCCTCTGATCTGTAAGTCTGGTGCTCTGGAGAGAGTCTGGGCTGGAGGAACTCAGGAACCCAGGAACTCAGGCCGGAGGTAGAAAGTGCAGTCTTGACAGGGGGGTGAGGAATGGCCGGGGCGGGGTGGGGTGGTGGTGGTGTCAGAGGAGGGTTTCTGGTGGGGCTTCTGGGGGCCCAATAGTTGTCTGGGTCTCAGGGGTTGGCTTCCTGTGTCACCATATTTGCTACCTTCAGGTCAGGTCTGACTGCGCCCTGGGGAGGTTGGAGGCAGCATCTCTTGCTTTTTCAGGCCATTTGGGAAGGGGGAGCATTCAACCAAGGGCAAGTTTGCTTCTGGGAGCTGGAGGATCTTGTCTGCTGTGACTCCATATTTGAGTCTTGCTCAGCCTCAGGGGCTCCTCTGCACCTGGCCTGCTTCACCTGGGCAGGAAGGGTGCGAGTGAGAATGGCCATGGGGCAAGGGGAGAAAGGGGGCAAGTCAGCAGGGGAGGCCCTCTGGGGGTCTGAGGATGGGAAAGACTGTATGGAGGAGGGGGGGAGGCGGGGGAGAATCGAGGGCCAGAGGATCAAGGCAGGGGAAGGAGGGCCTGCAGATCTCTCCCCCAGCATTCCTCCTGGAACCTTTTCGTTCCCTTGGTTATAGAAGAATAGCAATTAGCAAATTTGGTAAAAAGAGCCAGAAATGGAGATTGTTTGCGCATTTGGGGGCCAAGATGCATTAGTGAAGGAATGTGACCAGAACTATATATAACCCCTCTCTTGGCCCACCCACCTGTCCGGCTGAGTGAGCGATGGTCTGTTTGTTCTGGGCTGGTATGTAGCTCATTTCACTCTGGGAGCCCACCATCTGGACCCGGGCCTCGCTGCCAGTAGCTCTCAGTGACCATATATGGCAAAATGATATATGTGATAAAAAGAAGCCAAATTCTCCAGTTGCGTCAGCCCCCTGAGCATGCAGCCCCCCTCCCCGCCTCCCGCCCCCACCTTTGCTCCGGAAACCGACGGGGGCTCAGTGATTGGCTGGAAGAGGAGGGCCGAGGGGGCGGGGCCGCCGGGGCCGACTCGAAGGTTTGTTTTGGGGGGGGGAGGGTGATTGGTGAGGGGCAGAGCTGCGAGAGTGTTTGACCCTGGCCTCAAACCAGAAAGATTAGAAATTGAGTGATAACTCACATTCTTTCCAGAAAGCCGGCTGGTGTGGGGCTAATATGTATTTGGGTAGGAGGTGGGGGGCACAGTCCCACCGGGGTTCTGTCTGTCCCCAGTTCCAAAGATAAAATGAACCTAACGGCTCCCAACAGCGCTTCAATTCCATTCTCTTGAACCTTAACCCACCAGGGGAAAAGTTCAGTCTCAATAGCTTATCTGGGGGCGGGGGTGGGGGGATTGAATGAAGTTTAAACACACACACACACACACACACACACACACATTTTCTCCCCAATTCTTTCTTCCTCTCTGCCCTGTCCCCAGCATCCAATGCCCAGCTGCATTCACCACCCTGCAGTGAGTTCTCGCTCTGGGCTAGGCACTGTGCAGGATGCTGGGGGAAGGTGACCAGTATAGACAAGATCTTGGCCTTTAAGTGTACGTCCTGGGCAGTGGACGGCTGTCATACTGGCATCCAGCCAGACCCAAGGGCTCAAGGATGCTTCTGGGAGGAGGTAATACTGGAGCTGAGTCTTAAAGGACAAGCAGTAGTTAGCCTAATGATGGATGGGGATTAGGAGTGGAAGCCCCAGGCTGAGAAGAGAGACTGTGAGAGACCAGAGGGGGGCGGGGTTCCTCCCTGTATGCTGAGACATGAGGCTGGGAGGCAGGCAAAGGTCAGAGCATGGGGCCTTTTCTAGGACATGTTGAAGGGTCTGGGCCTCTGCCCTCCCCCCAGCCTTCTGTCTCACCCCTGAGCCCACCACCCTGCACATATGCACATACCCCCAGGCCAGGGCAGGCATGTGTGTGCGTACGTGCGCGGGCACATAAACACACACACACTCAGGAATGTGCCTGGAGATGCTGCTCAATGTCACATCACATAAACAAGGACATTTAGCAAAAGGGAAAAAAAGAACAATGATGTCCAAATAGAATGAGGGAGAGAAGGCAGGTCTGGGGGAAGGTGCTCTGCCAGGATGTCAAGAGAGGGAGTGGGAAGTATGTGGGTGGGAGAGCCAGGAGGCTATCGCTGGGAGGGAAGGGGCCCTCTAGGATGCTTCACCTCTGGGGTGGGGGCAGGGAGGAAGACACAGACAGGAGTGGAGACAGCCGGTCAGCAGCAGTGGAGGGAAGCAAAGCACAAGCTCTGTAACTCAGCCTCCCCCCATCCACAGCTCGGCTCAGGGCTAAGGATGTGTGTATCCTGCCCTCCTCTCTTGTGGGAACTATGGCTCCTCCTGCAGCTCAGCTTGTCAGAGCTGCCAGAGTCTGGAGCACCTGCTACAGGAGACTCCTGAGAAAGTGCTCGGGTGTGCCCTGGGAGGGAAATCGGGCTTGGGGATCTGTCTGGCTCTCCCCTTTAGTGTGCATACATTAACCAGATGTGTCCCCTGCCACCCTGGAGGGCTGAAGAAGCGGTGTCATTCATCGAACATGCCTCATAGACCTGCGCCCACTGAGCATTCTGAGAAGATAAGATTTTAGGACTCAGTTAAGCCATTGTTTCTGCCGGGAAACCCTCTCTGGCTGCCCAGGGCTGGGCCAGGGAACCCCCTGTGTGCTCATGTGGAAATCACAATGCAACGCTGTGGGAGATGCTGGGCAAGTGAAGTGCAAGGTGCAATGTTTTTTATGACCCAACCTTGGAAGTCACACATCGTCACTTCCACTATCTTCCTTTCAGAAGAGCAACCCTGAGACACGAATTTTTAAAAATTACATTGAAATGAATTTTTAAAAATTTATTTCAAACCTAAGTATAGAAAGAAATGTATTGGCCCACATGACAGAAAAGCCCAGAAATTGTGCTGGTTTCAAGAGTAGCAGAAACTAAGATTTCATGAGAAATACATGATGAATTGCCAGAGGAACTGTCAGCTCAGCGGCAGTGAGAGGGGCGGGCCAGCGGAGATGCACTGTACTAGTCTCCCCACTTTCATATGTATTCAGATTTCTACAGCAAAAAGTAAACAACAGCAACAACAAACAAACAAGGCAGATGCTTCCATAGGAGGGTGGCCAATTTGTTGGTCTCCCTCTCTCTCTCATACAGGATCAAACACAACTACGTGTACATCACAACACCTTCGCAGCATGGAGTGATTCTCTGCATCCAGTTACCCCAGAGACATATCTGGATACCTCCCTGCTGCAAAGTCCCCTAGACCTTCCCGCTGACAAGCCCTGTCCAATAGCCCCCTTCCTATTATGGGAAGTCCACTTTCCTCTGACTCTCGTATCTGCTGCCTCTAGTTGATGCTCTTTAATAAAGTAGCCCACACTGAGGGCACCTCCTTGCCCAGGCAGTTGGATGCAGGGAGGGTGAGGACTGGCATCTACCTTGTCGAATGCTCTCTCTGAAGCTCCCAGGACCGGGCTCGGCATATAGTAAATGCTCCATAAATATTTGTTGAATAAATGAGATATTTTCAAGAAAAAGGGGGTTGTTGTAAGGAAACAGAAGAGCCAGGACAAGAACTGGAAGTCAGAATGAACACAGCCCCAGGGACCGATGACTCTCTGTCTCTCTCTGCAGCTGTGGGGTTTCTCACTGTGCATTTGCTCAGTTCTGCTTTCTCTCCTGGCTGCTTCTGGTTCTCCAACCCATGTCACCTCGGCTGGCTGTAGCTCCAGTTCCACTGCAGGGCGTTCTTCACTGCTGACTTCCAGCTCTCACCTTCTAGGAACCTTATTTTACTGGTGACTCCCTTCTCTTTTGTATTAACCACTTCCTCCAAACTAGACGCTTCCCATCAACCATCAACCTTAAGTATTCTCAAATCTCTCCCAGTAAAATAACAAACCAGTCAACCCTCTCTTAACACAAGTTCCCATCCAATGTCTGCCTGCCTTCCCTTCACAGCCAACTTCTTAAAAGGGTGGTCTGCACCCCCTGTTTCTAGCTCTTCACATCACGCTCAGTTCTTACTCGTTTCCTCTGGCTTCTCCCTCCACCACTCCATTGGCATGAGTCTTGCTGTGGTACCAGTGACATCCTAGTTGTTCCAGTCCCTCAGTCACACTAGACACAGTTGGCCAGGCCCTCCTTGAACACATCTTTACTTGGATATCTCAAAGATACCTCAGATTAATTAAATGCTCAAATTAAGTCTTTTAGAGAATGAACTCCTGATCTCTCCCACAAAACCGGTGCTCCTCCAAGGTGCTTCATCTCGTTGGATGGGACCACAACCATCCACCCCGTTTCCCAAACCAGAACCCGGAAGTCATCCCTCAGACTGTTTTCTGTCTTTCTATCCCCACATCCACACTATCTCAAATCCTAGTTTTACCTCTTCAATGTATTTCAAACCCATCCACTTATCTCCAACTCTGCTGCCACTGCCTTCGTTCAAGCCACCGTCATCCCTCACCCAGACAACTGCAGGGCCTCCATGCTGGTTTCTCCTTCCTGTTCATTCTCCACACAATGGCCAGTGTACAGCTGTAAAAACCCCAGTTTGATTGTTCACCCATTGCAGCTGTGACCACTTAAAATCCTTCACTAGCTTCTCATTGCTCTTCAGATAATGACCAAAATCTTCCCCATGGCCCGCGAGACCCTGTGCCCTGCCCCCACCTCCACAGCCTCCCCTCGCTCACTGTGTCAGCCATACTCACTCCCTTCTACCACAGGGTCTTTGCACATTCTGTTGGCCCCTCCCTGGCCCTCACCCATTTTGGTCCAACCGTCCTTTTTCCCTAGTTTAGGTGCACTTGTCTCTTCCCAGGGAGCACTTGCCCTAACCTCTGTGTCGGTTCTCTGAGAAGAACTGGGTCCTCTGAGAACCAGACGCCGAAATAGAATTAGATGTGCAAGAGCTTTATTGGAGGTAAACAACATGAAGGATGAAGGGGAATGAGAGAGGAGGAATAGGTGGGAAGAGCCTCAGGTCTGGCACCTGTGAAGGGAGGGGGGAGGGAGGATTGGCGAGGAAGAGCTTCAGGTGGCCATACAGCACTGAGAAGGCTCAGTCGAGCCAGCGGAGCACCCCAGAGCAAGGACTGCCCGTTAAGCAGTCCCGAGTCAGGCAGAGATGACCCCCGTAACCCTGCTGTGCTTGGTCACTGGCTCCGAACTACCTGGGGAGGGAACAGCCTTGGAGCAACACTGTGGTGGATCTGAAGGTATGGCAGGGGCAGCTGTCAGCCAACCACACTCCTCGCAAAAGGATCTCTTGAAGGGACATGTGTGTAGTGTCCCTCCATGGCTACACAGCAGCTCCCTAAACCAGACCATGTTCCTTTGATACGTATTGTCATAAGACAATGTTCCTTCTTTTCAGAGAACTTGCCTGGGTTGTAATTATACCACTTGTGAGCATTATTTTTATCTAAGGTCTGTCTCTCCTTGAAGAGAGGGATGATGGGCTCGCCACCATTGTGTCTCTCACGCGCAGCACAGAGCGTTCAGTAAGTGCTTGCTGGAGAAATGAAAGAATGGAAGAGTGACTAGCAACTAAGCCAGTCTCTGCATTCCCCAGTTCAAATCCTCAAAATAGAATGTGATGGCCCAGTTCACCCT
>VBSM01001082.1:4302713-4344992 GCA_008086735.1 Cheirogaleus medius
GTTCCTTCAATTAATGATCTAGATAAAATCTTTAAGATGTGTCCATTTGATATTTACATGCCAGACATAATTTTACTTTTTTTTAAAAAATAAATTATCCTTTAACAAGATGGTCTTCCTGTATCCATTCTGATCTCCCTTTTTTTTTGGGCCCCCTATCCGGTCCCTTCTCCATGCAGGAGCTAGAGCCATCTTTTCCAAGAGCAAATCTGAGCGTGCCCCTCCCCACCTCACAACTGATATGCTGTGCACACGACTGACGGTGGTGCAGCCTGGCTTCTGCTAAGGTGATAACTGGGTGCCATCATCCTGAAGCGGGGACCTCGCCTTGCATCAAACAGCTGGACAGGCCCCAAGGCAGGTGCTGCTACTAGAGGGCAGAAGCCTCCTCCAGCCGCCTTGCGCCCACCTGATTGCTAAGCCCAGATTTTGCTAGCAGCACCGAGACTTGCCTTTCTAACATAGGACAGAGAAAGTTTGTGAATTTTATTTTGTTTTGTTTTTTTGTTTGTTTGTTTTTCAGATTTGAAGATCTATTCTCTTTCCTTTCCTCTAAACCTCATTCCCCAGATCCCACATTTTGTGCCAAATTGGGTTTCCAAGCCTGGCGGTACAAAACAAAAAACAAATAAACAAACTCCTACCCAGAGCTCAATCTTTGGTTTCTTATTCTTTTTCTTTTCTTTAATAAAATCCCCCAGTGCTCTGTAGTCCCCTTAGAATAAAACCCGAGATCCTGGCAGAGGCCTCCCCCAAAGGCCCCAGGGATCCAGCCCCTGCCTGGCTCTGCTCTCACCCTCGCCCTCTCCTGGTAGTTCCAACTACCCTGGCCTTCTGGCCCACCTCTCCCAGACCCAGGCTCTTCCAGTCTTGTGGTGACTCACCCTTACTCCCTCTCTTTCTCCTTCTTCTCACCATTGGCTCAAAACACACCCATATATATTCTTCAGGTCTCTTCCTAAACCTTACCTTGCTGCCTCAGAAAGGCCTGGTGGGTTCCCCATCACGTCCCCTCGTAGGCTCCCATAGCACCTGGCGTGTTATGACAGCCAGAGCAGCGATAATTATTTTATAATGATTGGTTTAATGTCTTTCTTTCCCAAGAGACCAAAAGCTCCAAGAGACTGGAACTGTATCATTGTTTACCACATTGTTCCCTTTGCTTTGCTTAGTGCTTGGTACACAGGAGGTGCTCAACAGAACCATTATGTGTCTATTGAGCGAGGGTTCTGAGGTTGAGGTGTGAGGGTGGAGGATGGGGGCAGCGAGTGGGCGGGGGTGGTGGTGCATGTGGTGGCTGTGAGGCGAATTGTCACCTCATACAGTGAATTATGGGTTGGGCTGTGACGGCTGCCTGGCCTCTACTGCACACTGCGGACTCCTCCCCCTGCAGTCAGGGCTGCCCGCAGTTGGGCATCGGATTCCTCAGTTTTAAATTTACTGCTTCGAATCTTGATTTTCCTTATATTTCTCACTAGGCTGGCCTTGCTTTGTACTAATTTGCCATTAGTCTCTAAAATGAAAATGATCCCAAAGTATCTCAAAATGCAAACAGTCTGGCAGTTCCTCAAAAGATGAGACATAGAGTTACCATATGACCCAGCAATTCTCTTAGGTATAGACCCAAGAGAAATGCAAACATATGTCCACACAAAAACATGTACAAGAATATTTGTAGCAGCAAGGTAGCCAGAAAGTAGAAACAATCTCAATGCCCATCAACTGTTGTATAAACAAAATATAGTGTTATATATCCATGCGACGAGTGTTATTCAGCCATGAAAAGGACTAATGTACTGATACATGCTATATCGTGGATGAACCCTGAAAACATTATGCTAAGTCAAGCACAAAAACATATATGATATGATTCCATTTATATGAAATGTCCAGAATAGGTAATTCCATAGAAATAGAAAGTAGATTAATGGTTTCTGAGGGCTGGAGTGGGTTGTGGGGTTGGGGGCAAATGGGAGGGACTGCCAATGGATATGGAGTTTTTTGAAGGGTAACGAAAATGTTCTGAAATTGATTGTGTCAATGTCACTCAACTCTGTAAAATACAATAAAAACCACTGAATTTCATCCTTTAAATGAGTGAATTGTATGGTATATGAATCATATCTCAATAGAGCTGTTCATTTTTTTAAAAAGCAGTAGTTCTTAACTTTATTGGATTAAGCTTCCTGGGAGAATTTGCTGGAAGCTATGGACTTTCTGCTGTCCACCCCCCTACGCCTATCCCGACTGTCACCCACCTCAGGCATGAAAAGTCCATATGTGCTTGTATATAAAAGTTTCATTGAAAAAAATCAGGAGATTCTCAGACTGACTGAATCCCATCTATTGACTCCCTAGAAGTTGATGAGCCCCAAGGGAACCCTGTCTTGATGAAACTGTCACCAGTAAATGTGAGGTCAGGTGCGCATCTGAAAGGTTTTCCCACCCATTCCTCCTCTCTGCCTTTAACCACCTTGTCATAGTCCCTCCTTGCCACCACCCCCTCTTCCTTCTCAAGCTGTTTTGACATCCTCTCCCCATCAGTGTGGTAGGCCGAGTTCTAAGACGGGCCGCCATGACCTTCAGCCCCTGGTGTTAGGGCAAAAGGAAGATTATCTGGGTGGGTCTAACCTAATCACATGAACTCTTTAAAAGCAGAGTTTCTCTGACTGGTATTGGAGGACAGTCAGATTCAACCCCTAGCCCGGACCCCATGCGCTGCTGCTGGATTTGCAGATGGAAGGGGCCATGCAATGAGGGACACAGTTGGCCTCTAGGAGCAGAGAGTGGCCCCTGGCTGACAGCAGGGAACTGGATGATGTCAGCAACCTGAATGAGCTTGGAGGTGGGTTCTTCCCTGAGCCTCCAGGTGTAAGCCCAGCCAGCCGCCCACGTGATTTCAGCCTTGTGAGACCCTAAGCTGGAATCCAGTCCAGCCCACGTGGACTTCTGACCTACCACTGTGGGATAACAAGTGAGTGTGGGTTTAGGACTCCGAATTTGTGGTAATTTGTCACGCAGACTAGAAAACTAACACGATCAGTCTCGCATCACTGTGCAGCTGGCTGTCATTCTGCGGGATGTTTCTAGATCCAGCTCTTTCCCTCATAAAATTCCTGGTTATTTGTCCCCCATCTCTAAGGGTGATGTCACACTCTGGTTGCCTCCAAGCGTGGCTCTTGTCATTCCTGACTCTGTGGTCGACACTAGGAGCCTCTCCCTGGAACTTCAAAAGTCAAAACTAAGAGGAATCTCAGCCCCCTGCAGGCGGGGAAGCCGGGGTGAAGCCTGTGCTCAGCTCGAGTCATGGCTCCCAGAGGGCTCTTATCTCCCAGGAAAAGAGAATTAGCCTGAGGCAGGGTCTCAGCACCCTGCCATGCACACTGGAGACTTCCAGTAAATATTGCTGGATTAAAAGTCCTGGAGCAGAGAAGCTCACTCAGGTGCCCAAGGTATCAACCCTGAGGTGGCTTGGAAGGAGAAGTGGAAGGTTCCAGCACCCCTCCCATTAACAGGAAGCCTTGTCTGTAAGACGTGGGACTCCAGCCTGGAGCCTGGGCAAAGGGCTTTGAGGGTAAAATCACGTAAGGAGTATGATCCCAAGGACTGATAGTTAATCCTACAGAAGCAGGGGCTCTTCAGCTACCCCAGAGAAACCGAGGTCACCCTGAAGAGCTTTTGGACTCTCGGTTCCAGTCCCATCCTCACCAGCAGCTTTTGGGCTCCAATTGCCATTTGGGGGCTGTGTGTATGGCATGGCATGTGACAGACATGCGGCTGTGTGCCCACCTGGCTGCTTGCAGGCTTGGCTCTTACGCATCTGAGCCCCTCCTACCCCCTGCCCCTTCCTTCCTCTACGCCGTTCCGTTAGGTGGAGCGAAAAGGTCTTGATGGGGAGCAGGTGCTCTAGCACTGACAGCAAAGCCCTGGAGGGCTTCCCACCCCTCCCCTCCTTTATCCATGCAACACCACAGCCCTACTTCCTGCCTCTGCTGATGAGAACCATTCACTTCTGGAACCAATCAGTTATTCCTCTCATGAGCTGGTGTCTTTGCTTGCTGGGAAAGCTCCAATCAGGCCCTTAACTTCATCTTCTTGTTCTTGGAACATGATCTTGTGCATCTGAAGTCCAAATCTCTTCGGACTGGGCAATCTTGGCTTCTTTATGTAGATACAGGGCCCAGGGTGGCTGTGCTGAGGGACTGAGGGGGGTTAGGGTGGGCTGGGGTTGGGGAGGGCCTGTCTGTGACCACTGCTCCCTGCCCCCAGTGGGAAGCCCTCACTCAGGCTCAGATAATCTCTGTACCTTTTGGGTTTGCTCTCTCCCTTTCTGTGGGCTTGGAAATGAGTTTGTGGATTTGTGGCTTCCCTTATACTCAAGAAATCTGCCTAGATCCACAGAATTTTTTCTGCCCCAGGGATGGGCTCTTTTGTAAACCTGAAAAATGCAACAACATCAGGGTGAGTTATGCATGTGTGTAAACATGCGTGTGTTTAGATGAGCTTATGTGTGATCACAGGAATTCTAAATGTGACCCTTCACAAGTCCCCATTTCAGTCATGCAGGAAAGCTGACGCTACAAGGCAGTGAGCCGGAGGACGGAGCAAGGACAGAGGCAGAGAGACAGCCTCTCTGGCTTTTGGCACACGGCCGTGGGGTGGGGCTGAGGGGCCTCACCCAAGCAGGAAGCGCTTTCAGTCCGAACAGGCTGGGCTTCTCAATGCCACCTCACAGAGACAGCAGAAGATTGGGGGGTGGGGGTAGATGTGTTTATCGGGGAGCTGGGGGAACGGTCTGTTCTACATCTTCTAGGACCCAGCCCAGGAGACTCAACTCAGGGGAAGCTATTTCTGCATTCCTCAGAATTCCTTTTCCTGGGCGTTTCCTGTTAGAGTGGGTCCAGAGAGCTTCCCAGGGGGGATCTGAGGGTGGAAGGGAAGCGGCAGCCAATCTGTAGCTTGCACACGTTGTCGCTGCTCTGCTGACACGCCCCATTGGTGTGGGGCCTGCACCTGCTCCACCCACCCCGGGTCCTCCTTCAGCTGCTCCGACCCCTGGGCCAGGCGTGTGTGCTCAGCTCCGTCCCCAGCGAAGGATCCTGCCTTCTGTGGGACACCCACACCACCAAGTTCAGAAGCCACAAGAACTGGCCTGGGTTTCTGTCTGTCCTCAGGGGCTCCAGCTCGTGCTTATGGGTTCTGACTTGTTCTCGATCCCCTTCCACTTTGCCGCCATATTTTTTTCCCAGCAACCTCCTCTGGGAACTTCAAGCCCTAGTATTGGGCGAGAAAACAGCAGTCCTACAGAGACTGCTAAACCAGCGCCCACAGCTGCCTACGGTCAAATCCCTGTAACAAAGCCCTTCACATGTAGCAGAAGAAACAGTATGTATCTCTCAATATCAATCTGCTTCTCTGACAGAAGGCTGACACAGGTTGTAATACATACAACCTCATCACGAGTTAGGAGATGAATGGGCCCAGGCACCCGTGAGTGTTTGGTCACCGTAAAGCAGTGGGTCTTCAACTTGAGCATGCATCAGAACACATGGAAGGCTGGTTAAAGCCCAGACTACGGGGTCTCACCCCTGGAGCTTCTGATTCTCAGGTCTAGGGTAAGGCCTGAAAGTATGTATGTCCTGCAAGTTCCCAGGTGCTGCTGTTCCAGGCCCCTCACCTTGAGAAGCACTGCTGCAAGGTGTTGCGTACGAAGGTGAGGGGTCACTGCAGCCCAGCAATGCAGCTGCAGCGGTGCTTTCCCTGCAGGCACTGGGAATTCTGGCAGGATCACAGGGCCGGAGGGGAAACACGGAGCCTTGCTTGGGCCTACTCCAGGCCTGAGAGGCAGCCTGGCCAAGAGGACAGGCTGAGGATGGGCAGACCCAAGGGTGAATCCTGGCCCTGTCATCCTGTGGCCAGTGTCCCTGGGTAAGTGTCCTGCTCTGTGAGACAGAGACAGTGGTGCCTCACAGGGCTTTCACAAGGCTGATGTAGATGAAGTGCATGTTCCCAAGTGCCACTGCCCCCAAGTCTCTGACTTGGCTTTTGCCACTGATGATTTAGCAACATGCAATTAAGTGTTTGAACCCAAGTTTGAGACTTTACGTTTACCTCTACTCAGTTTCATTTTATTGGTTTTAACCCATCATTCCAGCCTGCTGAGATGCTCCTGAGCCTTGAGGGTGTCACTTGGCACATTAGTGGTCCCTCACTAGTCACTGGGCAGCCTGCTGCCTGTTCCTTCATGGGCATAGCTGACGCTGTGTTGCATGTTTTAAGGTACACAGGATGGGGGAGCAGGGTAGGCTCCCCAGGTCAGGGAAGAGTTCTTGACTTAGCACCTTTAGAATTCTGACTTGGGAAGCTGCCTTCATAGTTTCTAGCGGGTCTTTGTACCCAGATTAGAAATATAGACTTTAAAAAATATATATTTCTTGAGGTGATAGCGGAGAGAAGGGTCCTCTGTTGCCCACCTGAACATTTGCTGTGTGTAGGCCCAAAGCCCAGGGACACCAGACCTCAGATGTGGTTTCTAGTTCCTGGGAAGCCTGAGTTACCAGCTTGGAGAGGCAGAGCTTGTGGGGGTGTTCCCCTCATTGACGCTCTTCCGCATGAATAAACCACCAAAAAGAGAGAACTTAAGAACAAACTTCTTATAAAATGTAATGATTTCAGGGATGGACTGAGGCCCAAGGAGAAAATGACCACGTGTTCCTTCACCAGCAGATAAGGCATTGGGGGCCTCCGTGGCTGGACTGGGCTGACCAGACTGCAAGCTCCCCAGGAACTGATTCTTTCACAGTCTCTGTGTCAGAACATTCTGGAACCATGCTGTCTCCTTAAACCCGGACTTGCTGCTGTTCCTTCCTCTTCACCTCGGTCCAGATGTCTGACAGGTCTTGGATAAACTGCTGGATCTGAAAAGGGAAGGGGACCACAGTTAACCCCACCCAGCCAGAGGTCTACCCCATCCCAAGATGGAGCATCGTGGGTATTAATTCGTAAGGAGTTCATTGCTTTCCTGTGACCGGCTTTTTGAGGAGGCCACTTTCCCTCACTTCACAATTTTTTGAGGTGAAATTGAGTATCGGGGTAGCAGATTAAAAGCAATAAACGGGAATGGAGTTGGGAACTCCTAGAGGCAGACACAGTGACAATATGAAGTGCAGGCTGACAGTCCAAGGGAAGGGAGAAGGAGGGATCACCCACACCGTGGGAGTGAGCACTTGGCCGGCAGGGCCCAGTCAGCGTGGGGGCAGACGGCCCTCCTCAGCGTCACGGCCCTTGAAACCCTGAGCTGATGCTCCTCGTGATAATCTTGAGTCGTGAAGAGGAGTTTTAAATTCTATTCATGGCTTCTGTTTCAAAGAGCACGAAATCAGTGTGACACAGAGGAAAGGGTGACACTAGGTCAGGACTTAGCTGTGCTCCGGATGCAGCTCTGGGGAAATCACTTCACCTTTCTGGGACTCAGTTTCTTCCTCTTTTAAAAAGGGAGGAGGCAGAAAAGGTTCGCCTGAATGGCCTCTAAGATCTCAGATCTAAAACCTCTCCTTTTCAAGACCGTCTCTGGAGATGGGGCGACACAGACTTTGTCCAACGTGCTCAACAACCCTGTGAGCTGCGGATACTGTTACTATTACTGCTGTATTTCCTATTTTTGTAAGTGAGAAAACAAAGAGTCCATGAATTAAAGCAACTTCCCAAGCTTACAGAGAAGACAAGTTCAGCATTTCCCAAACTATGTTCCTGGACATGGTCACGTGCCCCAGAAAGAGTTCTGTGGTCTAGTAAGTCTTAGAAACACTCTCTGCTTGGAGAGCCTCAGGGCACAGGACCATAGCAAAGATTCTATCAAGTCCTGTTTTTTTTTTTTTTTTAATCTTAATTTGTTTAAGTGAGAGTTTAATAAATGTATTGGTCCATGGAGTTCTTTTATTCATTCATAGGAAACAACATCTCAAGATTCTAGCATTTGCCAAGCACAGTTTGGAAAAGGCTGTTCCAGAGAGTTTGGCCTTTATTCGGGGATGATGCCAAACCTTTCATGACACAGTATATTGAATTGAAATTTTCTTGGCCTTTTGCAGACTCATATTTTCTAAGTTATACTCTGTACCATGTCCCTAGTTCCGTAGAAGCAGCTGCCTTATGACGCCTGGCCTAGATCTGGTTGTTGAGAACATGATTCACTGAGTGTCTCTGAAGCCTCATTGAGAAATTTCACTTAGAACAAAGTGCCTAGAAAAAGCATCCTCCCTCTGTGAAAACCTTATATTTTCTTATTTTAGTGTAAGAACTATGTGCGCCTTTCCATTCTGGTTACCAGGAAGCTCAGAGCCAATTATTGGTCCTATTGAAGGCCCTTATCATCCAAGAATCACAGTCCGTATTTCTCTCTCCAGTGTTAATCTCTGATTTTAACTTATACTTTTCCAGGTCTTTATTTTTATTTTTTGAGACAGAGTCTCACTCTGTTGCCCTGGCTAGAGTGCCGTGGTGACAGCCTAGCTCACAGCAACCTCAAACTCCTGGGTTCAAGCGATCCTACTGCCTCAGCCTCTCAAGTAGCTGGGACTACAGGCATGTGCCACCATGCCCGGCTAATTTTCTCTATATATTTTTAGTTGGTCAATTAATTTGTTTCTATTTTTAGTA
Organism: Cheirogaleus medius; assembly: GCA_008086735.1. Classification (NCBI taxonomy): domain Eukaryota; kingdom Metazoa; phylum Chordata; class Mammalia; order Primates; family Cheirogaleidae; genus Cheirogaleus; species Cheirogaleus medius. The sequence goes on from VBSM01001082.1 coordinate 4,311,372, forward strand.
GAGATGGGGTCTCGCTCTTGCTCAGGCTTGTTTCGAACTCCAGACCTCGAGCAATCCTCCCACCTCAGCCTCCCAGAGTGCTAGGATTACAGGCGTGAGCCACCGTGCCTGGCAGGTCTTTATTTTTAATTTTTCAGGCTACTTGGTCATGTGTATTTTTGTCAGTAGGCTCATATCCTATGAGAATGAAGCGGGATATTTTAAAATAAATTTATGCTCTATGAAGTACTCCTATAGAGGCAAACCAAGGTTGAGGGATTAAGAAAGATCAAAATTCGGAGAGGATGGACTGGAAGCTGTGGTCCTAGTAGGGAGTGCACGGGTAGGAGCAAGGGGTGGGAGGACCCACCACCCATCACAACTTTCTTTACAACAGCTAAAGGAAGGGGGCCCGAGGACCTCTGGGAGTCCCTGAGACCCTATTGTGTGTGTGTGGGGGGCGGAATCTTACAGGCCAAAATTCTTTTTACAATAATGCTAAGACATTAGCATTGCTTTTTCACTCTTACTCTGTCACAATTACACAGTGGTGTTTATCACAACAGAATGAATGCAGAAGCAGACATGAGAATGCACCTGGCCTCTATTAAGTCAGACATTACAGAGATATGCAAATGTGTTGAATAATGCCATTCTGCTCTGAAAATATTTTTTGAAATATTTTTTCATGAAAAATGCTTTCTGTTAACATGCTTTTTAATGGCATCTTAAAATGAACTAATTAAAAAATGTTTTTAAATTTCCTGTTTCAATTTCTAATATGGTAAATATCAATAAATACAACCCATATAAAGAAAAGCTCTTCAGGGGTTCTCAATACACTTTAAGAGCATAAAAGTATCCTGATACCAAAATGTTGAGAATTGCTGCTTCCAGAACAAACTTTCTTACAAATTCCCTTCTTTGGACTGTAAAATATTTATAATTTTGTTCTACTAATAACAAGCCTTAAGATGCTGATTATTTGTTTTAGGGAAATCCTTCTTCCTGGCTGGTCAGTGAGTGAAATCCTTTACATTTCATGAGTTTCACTCTTTTTTTTTTTTTTTTTTTTTTTTAAGTAGGGAAAGTGCCTCTTAGTCAATTGCATTTATTGGCTGGTGTTTCATATTCATTCATCGAGTACTTATCGAGTGACTAGCATGTGACAGACATTGTTTTAGGTACAGGGTGGATATAGCAAGGAACAAAACAAAAATCCCAGTCTTCAGGAGTTTACTTTCTAGTATTTCACAGCGGAGCTAAAGGTGTTTCCCGCAGGAACAAATAATTATTTAGTCATGGTTCTCTGTATATCAGAAGCACCCTCAGTGCATCTGCTGGTGCAGTTTCCCAAAATGCGGGATGTGTATATCTTTGGCCACAGTGAGATGATTTTACGTGGCACATGGATGTAGTTGGCATTAATTCACTTTGACTCATGCAGTGAAAAAGTTATTTCCTTTTCAATTTCCTTTCAATTACTTCAAAGAACATCCAGATTGGTACTAATATGACTTCAACACTTCTCTAAACTTGCCAATTTTTCTTTCAACAAAGTGTGGGCCTTAAGCACAAGTCTTCAGCAAGCCAAGGTATCTCATTAGAATCTAATAAGACTGTTTTGCATACCTAATGGATACAATAGTAGGTTCCTCCTACTGGGTTGGGGCCAACAAGTGTCTCGGGGATAATACAATGGTTCTCAAAGTGTGGAACCCTGACCAGCAGCATCACCTGGGAACTTGCTGAAGATGTGAATTCATGAGTTCTCATCTCAGACCTACCCAGTCAGAGATTCCCGGGCTGGGGCCCAGCAATACTCCTCACGCCCCAGGTGATTCTGATGCTGTTGAAAATTGAGAGCCACTGCTCTGCCGGATTCATTCTTACACTTAACCTCCTTGGGGAACCGCCTTGGCTCCGCCAACCCAGCTGGTCCTAGCGCCTGCACTTCCTCCTACCATGTCTAGCTGCGTGTGTGTGTCGTCCAGCGACACGGTGGTGGCCTCCTTCAGCTGCTTGCTCACGATCTGGAAGAGGTTCAGCGTTGCCATTTTAATGGTGCCAAGCAGGAGGGTCTTCTTGGCGGCGGTGTTCTGGATGTGCGCCCAGCGAGATTCCTGCAGAGGGGATGAGGGCGGGGCATGAGCATGGCGTGTGTGTTTGTGTGTGTGTGCGCGCGCGCGCGAGAGTGTATGGGGCCTTCACCCAACGCACCCGAGGCCTCTGCTCCGCCCAAGCCCCCTCACCCAGATGATGACATCGCTGCGGGCGCGGTCGAAGCGCATCTGCAGCCGGGCCAGCTCATTGTTGTGCTGCAGGATCTCATCGTCCTTCTCCTCCATGTAGCGGGCCAGCCGCGCCTTGGCGCGCTCGATCTTCTCCTGGCCCTCCTGCGCCGACTGCATGAGGTCGTGGTGCATGCTCACCAGCGTCTTGTAGCGCGCGATCACCTCGTGGATCTCCTCGAACTGCGGCCGGGGCTCTGGTCACTGTACTGCCAGTCCCCAGGCCCCGCCCACCCCCAGCTTGGACGCCTGGACACCAGGACACCAGGACAGGCAGGCCCTGGGCCAGGCTCACTGGCTGAGGCTGTGAGGATGTCGGGGTCCCACCACCCGCTTCTCCTGGGCTTGCATGGACCATGGCCATGTGTTGGGAGGGTGCGCAACTGGACCACGGATTCTCAGTCTTAGTTACTTGTTAGAATCACAGGGGGAGGCTTGGAAAGGAGTCTTCCAGGCTCCACCCCCAGAGATTCAGATTCAGATTAATGAGAAGGTCTGAGGCGGCCCCTGACACCTGATTTTTGCAAAAGATCCTCCAGGGTTTTCTAGGCAGAGCCCCAGGGTTGAGAATGGCTGGTGGAGGACATTTTGAGATGTTTCTCAAGGCAATAATTTTTCTATTCAACAAGAATGTACCAAGAACTACTTTACAAGCCAGGCCAGGAGCTATGCTAAAGGCCAATGCTAGAGGCAGGAGATAAGAGAACCAGGCTTTCTTAGGAAGCCTACAGCCTGGGCAGCATGGGCAAGCAAACAGTCACGACGCGGAGTGCTAAGCCTGTGTACGGCTGAGGGGTGGGGCTGGACAGAGACTGCTGGGTGCTGCCTTCAAGCATGGTACTCTCTGGTACTTGTTCAACATTTGCCGAGGGAGAAGCAGGACTTGGAGAGGGTACCAGTGAGGCAAGTGGCCTGCCAGGCTCAGCGTACCTCCTCTTGCATGATCTGGAACCGTGCCACTCTGGCCCCAGCCAGCAGGCCCCACTCAAGGGAACAGAAGCCCCACAACCACCCTTCTTGACAAGGTGGTGTGAGCACCTGTTCTGTGATGCCAGCTCACCTTCCCAAGGGCTTATCACTGTGTGTCTTCCAGCCATCCAGGGGACAGTCCCTGAGCACTTTCTCTAACTCATGACATTTCCAGTGATGGACTGATGTCCTGAGAACTGCCCTGTTGGCCTTTCCCCAAATATGCCTCTTCAGGGAAGGGCCACCCAGCCCAATGTTGGGGGAGATGGGAGCAACCAGAAAAGGTTTCCTGGGAGAAAGGATGGCTGAAATGAGGCTGCAGGTATGAATAGAGGACAGCCAGGCAAAAGCGGGTGGGGGAAGGTGAGGCGGTGCTACAGGTGGAGGGCACAGCGTGGGTAAAGATGAATGGTGGGGGGAGTGTAGCATGTTCAAGATGCTCAAGGTAGTTTAGTATGAGTGGCCTGAGTTCAAGATGGGGAGGGAGAGATTGACCTGAAGAAGAAGACGACAAAAAAGTGCTCAGTAAACCTTAGGAAGGAATGTGGATCCACCGAAGGATTTTAAGCAACAGAAAGATAATTTATGTCTGCATTTCTAAAAGTTCACTCGGCAGACAATGTGACAGCACACAGCAGTTAAAATGAATGAACCACATCAGCACAACCAGGAATGCATCTCTAAAACGCAAGGCTGGTGTCAAAAGGACTCGTGCCAACTCGAAGAGGTTCCCACTGCCCAGTGGTGAGACAGTTGGAGCATTAGTAAGAATAAGTGTACAGGATTGAAACATATCAAATGTGTTAAAACTCCATGAGTTCATAATGATACTAAAACATCACAGGTCATTTTCAGAGGATGCTGGAGAACAGATTCATTGTTCTAAAAACCATAAATAAAATATCAGGCGTTTAACACGTTTTTTCTTTAAGACCCACATGATAATCAAACAGTTGGTAAAGGAAAGAGTCTCTTTATGAAGTCCTTTCCTTTATGATAGTATCTAGCTAATAAATGAAGAAGGGTCGATAGTTAGGACCTGTCCCCAACACTGAGGAAACTATTATAGTATTCTGACCTCTATCATCAAAGATTAATTTTTGCTGTTTTTACACATTATCAGCGGAAGCATACTGATGTATCCTCCTTCGTGTCTGGCTTCTTTCCCTCAGCCCAACGTCTGTGACATTAAGAAACATACCAACCAGACGCAGTGTGAGGACCTTGTGTGGACCCTGATCGGAACAAACCAACTGTACAAAAAGCATTTGTACAATACTTGATACTGATACTGGATATTAAGGAATTACTATCACATTTTTATCAGGTGTGACAATGGTATTACTGTATGTTAAAAAGAGCTCTCTCTTTTAGAGACACATGCTAGAGAGCTGCATATAGATGAAAACACATCATTTGCTTCAAAATGGCAGAGGTGAAAAAGTGCAGGGGACAGGACAATGAAGTGAATTGCTGGAATTAGGTGATGAGTCATGGGTGTTCAATAAACTATTCTCTCTACGTTTGTATATGCTTGAAAATTTCTATAATAAAAAGTTTTTTTTAAAAAAATCATTGATTGGAAAAAGCGAGTAACAGAAGGTTATGTACCATGCTATTCATAGTTTATGGATATGTAATATGTTACAAGGGAATAAATATAAAGATGAAAGTGAGAAATTTAAAAAGCAAGATATTGGTGAGCTCCGAGGAGAGGGGAAGAATGAGATTTGGAAGGACACATAAGGGGTTTCAATTACTGATAGTGTCTGATTTCAGAAAAAAGAATCTGGGGAAAATAGGGAAAAATATTAAGATTTGACAACGCTGTGTGGTAAGTACGTGGGTGCTGTTATGTGTTTCTCTATACTTTCTGGTATGCTTAAAACATTTAAACAAAATAAAGGAAGAAAGAAGGGGAGAGGGGGAGTGGGGAGAGAGAGAGACATCATGCTGGCTGTAGAATGTTGAACAGGCTGGCCGGGAATGACCGTGGAGCTGAACTCCAGATGAGGTACCTTTGGTGGTGTGGATGAGGAAAAAGCAGGGACTGGATTCCAGAAATACTCAGGAGGCAGAACAGACCGTGTCTGCTGATTGATAGCTGCAGGACTGAGCAAGAGGGAGGAGTCAGAGATGAGGCCCCGAGCTCTGGTGGGGCTGGGGTGGGTGGCAGTGCCATTCACCAGCACAGGACACACCAGCAGCAGGACTGGCCTGGGGGTGGCAGGAAGCAGATGAGATGAGTGTGGACGGGATGACTTAGATATGAGGGTCTGCAGCTTAGCAGAGAGATATGGGCCAATTTCCTCAATTCTAACGTATATATTTTACCAGCTCTGAATTTGAGACGTATCTTACAATTTATCTGCTACTTTAATATGGTAATCCTCCCTCACTCCCTGCCCCACTCCAAACTCCCAGTAGTTAAATGAACAATTTATCTTACAGTAGCTGATATCTTACAATGGAGGAAATAGCACAGATTTGGGACTTACACATAAATATTAGGTTATTAAGTATGAAATGTCCGATTCCCTGAAGTACTAAGTTTGACAGTTGGTATCGCTGACATTTCACTGTGACAATTCTTGTTTATTTTTATTGTGAAGGTGCATCCTCAGTCTTTGAAATACACATTTTGGCTTGTGATTATCTTTCACGTTTTTTTAAGAGCAATTTTTGTGACACCATGGATAAGTCAAAAATTCTTATTTTCAAATATGAGTTCTGCCGTGAAACTACAGCCCAGACAGCTCAAAATATCAATGAAGTGTTTGGAAAGGATGTGGCTAATGAATGCAAAGTACACTGATGGTTTTAGAAGATCCATTCTGGTGACATTAATCTTAAAAATGAGCCTCATGGGCGACCTGAGACCAAGGTGGATAATGATAAGCTGAAAGCTATAGTGGAAGTGAATCCATCTCTACCTACAAACGAATTAGCAGCAAAGTTTGATGTTACTATTCCAACAATACTGGACCATTTGAAACAAATCGGCAAGGTAAAGAAGCTGGATAGATGAGTTCTGCATGAATTAAACTAAGGTCAGAAATCGTCTCGAAGCTTGCCTTTCTTTGCTGAGAAAAAGGCGAACCATTTCTACACTGTATTGTTACGTGTGATGAAAAATGGATTCCTTTTGACAATCACAAGTGTTCGGCACAATGGTTGGATAAAGATGAAGTGCAGAAACACACCCAAAACCGAATATTCCTCAAAAAAGGCTAATGGTGTCTGTTTGGTGGTCCAGCGCTGGTATTATCCACTACAGCTTCATGAAATCTGGTCAATTGATTACAGTGGATGTCTACTGCAACCAATTGGACAAAATGATGAGGATGCTTGCGATGAAGAAGCTGAGATTGGTCACTAGAGACAGGCCAATCCTTTTGCAAGACCACGTTTGACCACATGTCTCGTAAACAATGCTGCTCCATCTACAGAGGTTGGACTTGGAAACTCTTGTCATCCACCGTATTCACCAGACCTTGCACCAACTGACTACCATGTCTTCCGGGCTTTGGAACACTTCTTGCAAGGAAAAATATTCAATTCTTAACAAGCTGTGGAAAACATGCCTTTTGAGATTTCATTGCCACTGTCTCTCCAGGCTTCTTTGCTGCTGGCATAAACAAGCTACTATTAAGATGGGAACACTATGTTGATAGTTTAGGCACATACTTTGATTAAGCATACTGCTTCTTGTTTGAGATATAATAAACTAAACTTTTGATTCAAAATCGGACATTTCATATTTAATGACCTAATAAATTAGGTCCCATATGGAAATTGTGGGGACTTTTTAAAAGTTGTGCATCTTTTGTCTCCCTTATCCCCTCCCAGGACATGGATCCACACCCCTGGGGGGGACCTCGCTCCACCACTATGAGGAGCCCTCCCTGCTGCTGGTCACACGGTGGGGGACAATCACTGACATGGCTGCTATCTGTTGGAGGCCCTAGGAACTGCTCAGGGAGAAAAGTGGAGGGTCTGGGACAAAGACCCCAGAATATGTACGGAAGGACCTGGGAAGAGAAGCTCCCAGAGGAGCCTGAGAAGGAGGGGCCAGAGGCAGGAGGAGAGGAAGGTGCCACAGAGTCAAGGGCAAAGCTAGGTTTTAGGGAGGAGCATCAAGAGTGCCAAATGCTGCAAGAGGTGCAGCAGGAAGAGGCCTGAGAAGTTCCCTGAGCTCTGGCCGCGGGACTTTAGGGAGAGCGGCTGTCAGTGGCATTGTGGGGCCCTCTGAGGAGTGGTTAAAAGCAAGGGCTCTACCACTTACAAGCTGTCAGACCCTGAGCAGGCGACTTCACCTCTCTGTGCCTCTATTTCCTCTCTGTGACAGGGCAATAAGGTTGATTTCCTCTTGGGGCTGGAGAAACGCACGTAGAGCACTAAGCCCGGTGCCCAGCCGCGTGCTAATCACTCCAGCGTGGCAGCAGGTGGGTGTTTCCCAGTTCCTGTCCCATCCTCTCTTCAGTTGACTCTCCAGTAAACAGGGGACACCAGAGAGGAGGGGAAGTAGGGATAGATGCAGATGCCTGCAAAGCTTCCCGCAGGTTCTCCAAAACCTGGTTCCCCTAATATGCACTCACATCCAAGCTTTAGACAGACACAGCCATGGACACTCACGTAGACATAAGCACACAACTCACGCAAGACATTTACACAGATGCGTAGACACACCACAAGGTCCCTTGAGAAACACGTCCTGCCTCACCAAGGGCTTTTTCTAGCCACCCTCCAGGACTGGCTGCATTGCCTCAGAGCAGGGTGACCATCCTTCAGAGCCCCTGGGCGCCCAGAGGGTCCCCAGTCCCTGGCCAGCTGAGGCTGAACTCCACCCCAAAGCCCCAGGCCCCTAGGGAAGAGGAGGTGCCAGGATCTGCCCCCAACTCCTCGACTCACCTCAGAGTTCTCCACCACCTTCTCCAGGTACTTGTTGAAAATGGAGTAGTTCTGCAGCTTGACACTCAGCCGCTGGTGCTCCAACCGCAGGGCCACCATTTCCTGCTTGGCCTTGACCAGCTCCCGTATGCGCTGCCTCTTGAGCTCCCGCTCCTTGTTGGCTTTCTTCAGGGCTCGGATCCGTTTCTGGTCGTTCTCCTGGGGCCAGGGGAGGTGGCACTGGTCAGGCAACTGTGCCCTGCCCTCCCAGGGCCAGGGGTGACTTCAGCCCCCACTGTCTGCTGAGCTCAGACCACCCTAAGGACGGGCAGAGATTGCTCGAGCACCCATGTGGGAGAGGAGGGATGAACGAAAAGGATCTCCAGGGTTTGAAGCTGGTGGAGGGGATTTCTGTGGACTGAGGTGAGGCACAGGAAATGATGAGGACAGAAGTTTAATCCAAAGTCATGAGGGGGCTTTGGGGGAGCCAATGGGAAATGATTCTGATGCTGTGGGATTTGGGCTCTGGACTTCAGAAAGCAGACTAGGGAGAACCTAGGAGAAAAAAGGGATGGGGGAGAACCATGTTGCATCAGGCTCAGTGTCCAGAGAGAACTCAACCCCAGGGAAGGCTGAGAAAGTCCAGAAGTGGGAACAGGAACCCTTCTGACAAAGCGTCTGTTGTTTCTATTCTTAGCAGTGTCCATTTGTCATGGGGCCGATTCTTGGGCCTGAGTTGGGAGGCCCAAATTTTCTCCCAATTTGGAACTTGGTGCTTCAATTTCTCCAACTGTAGAAATGTGAGGCAGTAGCCCCTCTCTTCCAAAGCTGGGGCAACAGTGCTCAAGCTATAGGGAGATGAGATAGGAGATATTCCTGGTGCAGAGGGCCTGGCAGGGTAAGGCAATTCCAGAGAGCATGTTCCTAGGAGCTCAGACTGGCATCCGGCTGGGGCTGCAGGAGATGGCGCAGGCAATTCGATGCCCAGAGAGACAGATTGAGGCTCAGCTACTGCAATTGGTCCAATCCCACCTTCTTCCTTCTGCAAAGCCCTCCCCTCGCACTGCACCTGCACTGCGTGGCTCCTTTTTCCCTTCAGAGGCTCCTGTGATTCCACATGAGTGGGCACGTGTGGTGGTGGCAGAAGGAAGGACATGGAAGATTTGTACTCTGCCCCATAGGCCCAGGAGAAGACTGAGGGGCCCTAACCCAGTAGCTTTCAAATCTACTTTTGCATCAGAAACCCCTGGGGCGCTTTAAAAAAATCTAGATGCATGGGCCCAACTCCAGAGCTGCTGAAAGCAAAGAGAGGGGAGAAAGTTCCCAGGGTCTGTATTTGTAAAAAGCTCTCTGGGATTCTGAAGCTGCTGACCCTCTGATCATTTGGAGAACCCCTTCCCCCCAAATCTCCTGCCACCCCAACCATTCCGTGAGTGTTTCTCTGGCTGGAGAGAAGGACTGAACCCTTGGAGAACATGCCCAGTCCATCAACTTCCCTTCCCAAGTGGTTTAGGCACAGAGTGGGATAGAAGATGCTTAAGAGCCAGGCTCCTCTGTAGCAGAGGACAATAATTACACCCTCCCCACCAGAGCTGGGCCACGCTCTTCAGGGTTCCATAAGTGCTGGCAGGAGTGGGACTGGATAAATCTGAATTTTAACATGATTAAATTGTTCCTCTAAGGACCTAGTAAGGGAGGTTGTCTTGGAATGGACTCTGGTCCTTCAACTGTCTCCTGCCTGAACCTTCAGCACAGAACCAGGACAGAGGGGTGGGGTGGGTGGGGGGAATAAATCCCATCTCATTCATTGTTGTGTCCCCTGGTGCTCAGCCCTGACCATGGCACATCCATCCATCCATCCATCCATCCACTGGATAAACTGTATGTCCCCGGGGACCGGCAAGGACATAGGAAACAGCCACCTACAGGGGCAGAGACTGACAGGTAAACAGGAAATTACAAAGAGGGCAATAGGTGGGGGACATAACAGATGCCTGGGGAAGCACCAGGCATTGTTGGAGCACTCAGGACACTTTTAGCCCAGGGCGAGGAGTCAGCAAAGCGATGAGGAAGAGGAGGAGGAACAATTTGCCCAACTGCAGAGTCTGGATCCCCTGGCCTGTGCAGTGTTCCACGCCCCCTCACACCTGGATGAACTGCTCAAACTTCTGGATGTGGGACTTCAGTTGGGCTTCCTTGACACTCAGGTCCTCCCAGCGCATGTTCAGGGTTTCCATTCTGCGCTGAAATGTCTTTGGGGCAGGGGTGAGGAAGCAGAGAGGTCAGGAGGGCCCCTGACCTGAGTACCAAGGAGCACCCAAGCAGGCTCTATCCCCAGGCCTAGGAGGGTCCACAAGAAGCCTCCCACTTTCCACCCCAAGCCCGTCATGGATCAGAGCATCCCAGGACACAGGTAGCCCCAAGACTCAGATCTTTCCTATTGTGCCCAGAGAAAAGAGACCAGACCACCATCTAGGACTCCTGGTTCTAGCCACCTCCACCCACACAATGGAGGGCTGTTCTTAGGCTCACCCTGAGCCCCAGCCCACCCCCTCCCTTCCCGGATCCCATCCCTGAGTCCCCCACCTCCTTCTTCTTCTCCATAGCATGATGCATGATCTTGGCCTCCTTTTTCTTCTCCAGTAGACGGATGGATGGAGAATCCGACTGTTCCTGAACATTGGGGAACTTCCTGCCCAAGACACGGGCAAGAGAGGCCTCGAGATTTGAGACCTGGGGCAGGCTGGGGCTGGGAGTAACCCGTGGAGACAGAGACCCATGGGGAGGGAAAGGCGTGCTCTCCCTGACTTCAGGGGAAGGAATGGTGTGCTGAGAAGGAGAGAGGGCCACTCTGGTATTACAGGAGTGAGCTGGGGTAGGGTGACAAGGCGTGGGACCAGGGTGATGGGGTGACCCATGCCAGAGTGATGGGGGCAGGATTGTTTGGAGTGCTGGGTCAAAGGAGAGGAGGGAAGGGCTGGAAGGTGGGGTGTGGGTGGTCCCAGGCACAGAGGGGTAGGGCAGACCAGGCCCTCAGACACTCACTGCAGCAGCTGCATCAACCTCTCCCCATACTGCAGCCGGAAGTACTCGGCCAGGTCTTCCTCTTCCATGATGCCCAGACTCATGGTGGCAGTGACCACCTGCCTAGGCAGCTGACTTTTCACAGTGAAACAGCAGGTGACAGAACCACAGGTGGCTCAAGGGTAGTGGGGCTCTTGCTTCTCCCCTCCTCCTGCTTTCAGGGTCCCACAGAGGATGGGCGTGTCGGAGACTGAGCAGAAAATGGCTGGAGACTGGGGATCCGCAGCTCAGGATGATGTGTCGGTGGTGATGGGAGATGTGGTTACCTAGCAACGGGTTGTATGCTTCTGTGGACCACACATGGAACCCAGGCTTTGCCCTTCGACCTCTGTCCCCGTTGACCCCACTCTTGCTGGGGTCCCTGCTCTCAGCTCCAGCCCTTACTCCTCAGGAACTCTGGGAAGAGGTCACCAGGCGTGATTGGAGGCTGGCTGCCACGGAGCCAGGGCCTGGGGGCAGGGCCTGCGTGTCCGTGGCTGAGAAGCGGCATTTGGCAGAGGGGCGGCCTCGTTCTCTAGAGGGCTCCTAGGGCCTCTCTCCAGATTCGGGTGTGAGTGAGGGTGAGAGAGGGGCTGGGCCTCGGACGATGGCCCCGGAGAACAGGAGGGAAGCACGGGGGGCCTGGCTGCGGGAAGATGGTGGGGCCGCGTGGGGCGCGCGTGGGGGGAAGGCACAGGCGGAGGCCCAGGTAAGGCCTTCGACTGTAAGCGACTCGGGGCCACGGCCAGTGTTTGAGGCTCGCGGAAAATTAAATAGGAAGAAATGCCAAAAACACGGCAACAGAACCGTCCTCTATTTAAAATGTTTGCTTTATGATGGTGGCCTTCCTCGGCCCGTCAGGGCATGTGCGTACACTCATGTGGCCCAGGGCCGACCTCTGCATTTGAGACGCGGGTGGGAGGCGGACGCCCTGGGTCCGTCCCCCTGCGCTCGGGGCTGGGCCCTGGCGGTGTCCTCGAGCTCGCTGCCGCAGGGCGCAGGCCCTCTCTCCGCGCCCGGCCTCCACTCCCGCAGGCCGCGGGGCTTCCCTCTCTGCCGGGTAGCGGAAGCCCGGGTGGGCCGGTGTAGGTGGGGGTCTGGGGCCGGGCGGTGTCCCCAGCCCCGCAAGCCCACCCCCGCCACATTGCTGGTTGTCTGGCGCCCCCTTCTGGCTTCCCACCGCGCACCCCCAATCCCTGCTCTAAATCCCAGCCCGGGACTGGGAGACGTGGTGGGGGGCGCTGCCGCCCCCGCCCCCGCCCCCCCAAACTCTACTCTCCGTCCAAGCCCTCAGAGTCCGCCGCAACACGCGCGTGTCGCTTCCAGCCAGCCAGGAGGGCTCAGCAGGGGCAGCAGGACAGCCTCCATCCCACTCAGTACACACCACCCACCCCCACCCACCCTAAACCAGAGATGGCTCTCCACCCGAGCGCCGCGGAGAAACAGGCCCACCAGGGCGACAATAAGCACACGAATAACGACTCCAAGCTCCTCGAAGGGTATATTTCTCTCCTTGTTTATCCTGAGCGCCTGGCACAGTCCATTTTGGGGTTTCCTCCCTTTCCCCTGACGTTGTAGCTCAGTTTGGGGGTCTGTGTAATGCCAGCCCTTGAGGAGGAGGCCATCTGTTTCTGGAATCACCTGTTTACCACGGTATATAAGGCATATCCTTGATGGTCTGTGGAATCAGGTGGGCCAGGGCCAGGTTGGTCCCTACAGGTAGCTGTAGCTGCTAAGACATCCCCTTCTCCTGCCCGCGTGGCCCCTCCTTTCTGGAAGCTCTTTCTGCGCTTCACTTGGTGCCTAGCGTGAGAATCGTGAGGAACGTGATCCCTCGCCCACCGCCATCCTTCTCTGTGGTCACACTGCCCTCCTAGTGGCTATGGAACAAGATGCAGGGCTGGCTCGGATTCACAGAAATCTGTGCTTTCCTCAACCCCCCTCCTCTTCCCTCTCTGGGTGAGCCCTGCTTGCTTTTAAAACCACCCCCCTCACCTACCCCACCCACCCCTGCCCTTTTCTATCTTGATATTTGCCTTTGAGCCAAAATCTCCTAATGGACCAAAAGACATAGTTTGTTTTCCTCCCTCTGAGACAGTTATCTGCTTAAAAGTGTGTGTGTGTGTTGGGGGAAGAATATCAGGAGAAAAAAAATTTTAGGTTAATATCTAAAAAAATATTATCCTGGCATACAGACCAGCTTAGTGGTAGATATAAAAAAGAGGGAAGTTTGCTGAATATTGAAAGAGTATTGGGTGTGAGGAAACCAGTTTTTGTCTATATGATATTTCATCTCATACATGTCTTAGGTTCCATATCAGTGGAATCATGACAAATCATGTTAAATATATTTCAAAATAGATGTTATGGAAAACTCCTTGTATTGGTCAAACATATTAATGTTAGTTGCTGTTACAAACAGCTTCAAGGCTTAACAAGATCTGCTGTGGATTTTCCTAGTGGGGCAGCTCTCCTCGGAGATCTCTTTCAAACAGTGATCAGGGATCTAAGCCCCTTTCATCTTGCATCTCTAACATATTTGCCCCTGACCTCCAAGGTCACCGTGGAAGGGGAAAGAGAGAAAACACACAAAAAAAGCCCCTTCTGCTCTTAACAAAGTCATCACCACTTCCATTCATTGATCTCTGTTGGGAACTGGTCACATGGCTATTTACGTTACAAAGGGCTAGAAATATGGCTTAGCTGTGTTCCAAGGAGGAAGAAACTATTTTGATGAGCAGCAAACCAGCTTGTGCTGTACTGTACTCCTTTTGAGAATTAAAAGAATGTTTGGAAGTAAGCTGAAGGCAGAACCCAATAAAGAAACGAACTGTAGACAAAGGAAAAAAAAAAAGAAAGAAAACAGGTCAATCACCGTCTTAATGAAAACATCAAATTTAATTTAGGGCAATGTTAAAAGGATAATTTACCGGGACTATAAGTACAAAATGGCTTAATACTGGAAAATCTATTAAAGAAATTAATTCTATCAATATGTCTCGTGACGAAAGATTTAGCATCATTTTGATAGATGCCAACGTGGCACTGAAAAATTCAACATCCATCCTGATTTAAAAAAAAACTGAACTGTTAGTGTACAAAGGCACTTTATTAATATGAGAAAAATATCTGAACCAGACAGACAACATGAACATTTATACTAAAGATATTCATGTTAAAGTTAGCTTTCTGCTGTCACTATAATCACTTAACATTATTTTAGATGCTCCAGCTATTGCAAAAAGACAAGGAAATTAAGTTTTTCTTTTTTTACATAATGGCAGATGCTGTGATGATGTACTGTGAAAATCCAAGAGAATGATTAATTAATGAAAAATGATTTAATGTAATACTATGCAATTTATAAGAAGAATGAGACTCATTTACATGCATGGACATGAAGAGATATCGATGATAAATTGTTAAGTGACAAAAGCAAGATGGAGAGTGATAAGTATAGTGTGATCTAGTTAGTCTAGTTAGTGTGGTTAAGCAGAGAAAAAGCTCTAGAGGGATCTTACCACACCTCTGAGGACAGGAAGGGTGTGGGGTGAGGGAGCTTGTTTTGAATGGTGTTTTCACTTTTTCTCTTTATATTCCTATATATATTTTTTAACATGACTATATATTATTTTTTTAATTTTGCAAAAATGATAGAAAAAGATATTAATTTGTATTGGCAGCAACAAAAGAAAATTCTTAGAAATAAATTTGCCAAGAAATGTGCAGAACTTTAGAAAACTTAAAAAATTTTTAACTGAGGGATATAAAAGAAGAATTGAATAGAGACTTACAAAATTTCTGAATGATGACTCAAAAATTATAAAGTTGTAAATTCTATCCAAATGAATTTAAGAGTTTAATGTGATTGCAATCAAAATCCTAGAGAGATTTCGCCTTCCCCAGAAGCTGATAAAATAATGCAAAAATTCATTTGGAGAATTAGAGTACTTAAGGAAACATTGAAAAAGAAGAATGAGAGGAAATGTCCTGAGCTAGATACTAATATGTGTTCTAAAGATGAAAATGTTAAAACAATATGTTGCCAGTGTCACTCCAGGTATAAAAAACTCAAGTGACCTATGGGCTTGGGCAAGTAACTTAGTCTAGACAGGCCTGACTCTGTGAACTGCCCAAAGGCATTAAAATTCACAATTTTGAAAAACACCCCTGGCCAAAAACAAAACAAGACAAAACACACATCTGGAGCCCGGATTGGGCTTGCAGGATCCCAGTTTGTGATCCTTGATACAACAAAACAGAATAGAAAGCCCAGAAACAGACCCAAGTTATATAGGAATGCATTGACCAGTGGAGAAAGTGTTAGAAAGATTATTTGATAAATGGGGCCTTTGGGTCATAAGAGTGGTGACCTCTTGGGTTAGTGCCCCTAAAGGTTAGTGCCCTTATAAGAAGAGACAGGAGAAGAGAGCTTGCTTCTTTCTTTCTGCTCTCTGCCATGTGAGGTTACAATGGAAAGACAGCAATCTGCAAGCCAGGAAGCAGGCTCTCCCCAGACAATGGATCCACCAGCACCTTGATCTTGGACTTCCCCCCAGCCTCCAGAACTGTGAAAAATAAATGTTTGTTGTTTAAGCCACCCAGTCTGTGGTAATTTATTATAGCAGCCCAAATTGACTAAGACAGTCACCAACACCATATATACCAATCTCTTCAATTTTTGCTAGTCTGATAGGTGAAGTTATACATCTATATATAGCCATTTCTTCTTCTGTGTGTCTTCTATGCATGTGTGAGGCACATTTTTAAAAAATTGAGTTGTTTTGCATTTTAATTGATTTATAGATCTTTATGTGTTCTGGATAGTAATCATACATTTTTGATACTCCCTTCTGCTTATCCTGATACTTTGGAGTGGGTTGGTTGGACCATCATTGGATGCAGCAAGGAACAGCAATGACAACCAAGGAGCAGGCTGACCCATCACTAGTAACCCAAACTGATTCTCCCAGAAGAATGAGCTTTACCTTCTCCTAGTTTTAGGATTCTCTGAAAGCAGAGATGGCGCTAAGCAGAAGAGGTGGGGAAACCTCTGGTCTGTCTACCCTGTAACCACATCACTGGGACTCTGCAGATACAGCAGACCTGCAGTCCCCAGGGATGTTTTGAGCTCTCAGGTTCAGTGCAGACCATTGTTAACAACCTAAGTCCATCCCTTTGTGAGTTCATTCTTTGACTTTGCACAAATACTTCCCCAAACTCCTCCCAGGCCAGGTTTGCCTCATTTGCATGTGGTTTAAGGTATTGGTGACGTGAGGAGAGGTCCTGTAGTGGAGGCGGTTTGTAGCGATGTCTGCAGAGTTTCATTTGCTTGAAAAAAAATTGTGTTCTTTGCTCAGCCACTCTTGTGGTTACAAAGACATCAACACTCTGCAGCCTCCTCCTCCTCATCTCATGTCTCTCCCACTGTCTCTCCAGAGTTCATTGACTTCCGTCATTTGATTTCTACTAACTAAACCCAATGTACTTCCCCCCGCTCATACAATAGTTTTCACTTATGATTAACACTGCCCAACGTATATGTGCAAGTATTTTCTTGCAACCTACGGTTTGTCTTTTAATTTTGTTTATGGTGTCTTTTATCACTGAAATTTAAAATATTTATCTAGCCAAATCTGTTGATCATTCTTTTTATTTTTCTGAGTTTTGTGTTTTCTTTAGAAAAGTCTTCCACACTCAAAATTACAAATATATTCTAGTGCACTTATTTTAGAATTATATTTTTAAAAAATTTTGTTTATTTTAAATTGAAGTAAAATATACATAACATAAAATTTACTCTTTTAACCATTTTTAAGTGTACTGTTCAGTATTGTTAAGTATATTCATGTTGTTGAGCAACCAGTTTCCAGAACATTTTCGTCTTGCAAAACTGAAACTCTACGCCAGTTAATCACCAACTGCCAATTTCCCCCTCTTCTCAGTGCCTGGCAACCATCATTCCACTTTCTGCCTCTATGGATTTTAGTTATTTTAGCTGCCTTATGTAAGTGGAATCACACAGGATTTGTCTTTTTGTGACTGGCTTCTTTCACTTAGCAAAATATTCTCAAGTTTCATCTACACTGTAGCATGCATCAGAATTTCCTTCCTTTTTAAGGCTGAATAATACTCCATTGCACCACATCTTGTTTAGCCATTCATGGGCATTTGGGTTGCTCCTGCTTTTTGGCTGTTGAATAATGCTGCTACGAACATGAATATTCAAATATCTCTTTGAGACCCTGCTTCAATTTTTGGGGCATATTGGATATATATGTGGAATTGTTGGATCATATGGTAGTTCTATTTTTAATTTTTTTGACGAACTGCCACACTGTTTTCCATAGCAGCTGCACCATTTTACATTCCCACCAACAGGGCATAAGGGTTCCAATTTCTACACATTCTCACCAACAGTTGCTGTTTCTGTTTTTTTTTTTAATAGTAGCCATCATGATGGATGTGGGGTGATATCTCATTGTGAAATTATATTACTATGGAATTACGAAGGTAGTAAATGAATATATTCTCATTATACACGATTCAAGCAGTTTAGATATATCTGGAGTCCTTTTTGTCCACCCCCCAATCCCTTTTCCCAGAGATGACCAGGCATTCAACAAATACTTGTGAACTGTGATGGGCTTAGTGTCTGTGTGGACTTGGCGCTCTTCTGGGCTGGGGATATAGCAGTGAACAACACAAGGTCCCCACTTCTGTGGCATCTAGGAGGAAGAAATAAGCAAGAAACAAGCACTAGTGATTATATCTGGAGATGCTATATTCAGGGCACTGCCTTTACTGTCATCACGAGTGATTAGGGGTGTGGGGAGTTGGGACAAAGAGCCAGTCGGTGCCCACAGACACAAGCATCTCCCATAAAACCTTCCCACTGCTTTACTGATCCTCTGGGTCTGCGGGCCTAGGGCCTATGACTTTTTTAGCAGCCCATAACAGTGTTTGAAGCCTGAAAATAACTATTGGCTCTAAAATACAAAAAGGAAACCACAAAATAGAGAATAAATGTTTAATTAACTGTGTACAAATATAACATGCCAGCTTCATGAATTAACTTTAGCATTCATACAGCATTTCACACATTTGAAAGTCATCTGTGGATTTAATTTCCTCGCTTCTTAAGAATTCCCAATTATGCACAGATTTTGGGGGGGGAAAAAAAGCAAAGCAAATTGTGAATTAAATGAGTTCCTCAGACAAATAATTTCAAAAGCAAAATCATAAAAATCTTTTTGCTTTTTTCTCCCAAATTATTTTTAATGTAGGCGGGAGTGCATTTTAATCTATTTGCTATGGGATCGTTTAGGGCTTAGTAATGTTCACTGCAGGGTTGGGTTGTCTAAAGATGGCTCCAGTGGGTTTTCACTAGTAGAATTGTGCAAGGCCAGGCCCCCCCCCCTCGCCCCAAGCCTGGCTATCTTTTCATAGAATGATTCTATTATTGCATCTTGGCAATTTGCTGAGTCTGAGGACGACAAGACCCCACAGAAAGGGAAAGGATGAGGCAGAAGCTTGGTTGTGTTCATCTCACTGGCTAGTTGTGGGCCAACCCTGGGCTTGGAAGCTGGCCTCAAACCTCAGCTTGCTCCGTGGCTTGTCCCTAAAATGTTAAATGGCTCCCTGCTCTGTTCTGATGCCTGATTTCCCAATGCTGGCATTTCTGAGAAGAGAACTCCCACTGGTCTAAACTAACAGCTCTGCAAGGCAATAGCTGAAATAACCCCTTTCCTCTGACCTTGGATGTTTCGGGATTGTGGCTCTCTGCCCGCACCAGGAAGCTGGCTGATGCTCTACGTCCAACTCCAGAAGTGACTGGCAGTGACTTCCTCACGCAGGAAGAACCTGAGTGGGTTAGGAGGAAGCTCCGCATGCTCTGACCCAAGTCATTCCATCCATTCATTCTATTAGTCTCCTTGCCTGGACCCTTCAGCAAGGAAGCCCTGCTTTACCTCAAGTATTTCAATAGTCATACTTCTCAGTCTTCAAACATCAGATCTGATTTTTATAAAGGAAAATATTGCCCCTGAATATATACATCTGTGGAAGTGTAAAGAAGTCCTGGAATTCAGGATAATGGTTACCACGTCCTGGTGGTGGTGGAGGGAGGGATGTGGTCTGGGGAGGGTCACTATTAATATATACTGGTAATGAGTAATATTTTAGATGGGTCTCTGGGGACACAGTGCTCATTATATTATTCTTGTGCCTTTTGGTATGTCTGAAATATTTAATAATAAATTAAAAAGGAAATATCACATTTGCTCCGCAGTGGTTAATCATTTTTGTCATTCTTTAAGACTTGACGATTCTCCCCCAAACCTCCCTTCAATCAGCAGTTTTCCCTTTCTCTTGTGAGCCTCTACCGACATCCTTCCCCTCCCTCGTTCTCTGAGACTTGATTGACGTTCCACCCTCTAGACTTGACGTTCCACCCTCTAGACTTGACATCCACTCTTGCTAATAACTCCCTCTTGTTGGGTATTCCCCCTTATGTCTCTTTATCTCCTTGGAAACTGTATAGTCTTAAAATACCTCAATGTCCCTTACCTGCCACCTCCTCCTTTACCACACAGAATCACAGAATCTTAGAGCTAGAACCACCTGAGATCATCTATTCCAAGCTTCTTATTATGTAGAAGAAAAACAAAAGGAGGCTTGGAGATGAAACTTCATATTCAGCAGTGGCAAAGTTGGGATTTGAAATGTGGCTAACTGCAGGTTTCCCACTAGATCACAGACGAGGAAGGGCTCTTCCCTGGACATGCTGCGGAAGTAGGGGGGAGGTTGAGGGGTGCTGGAACTGAACAGAAAATACAGAAGAGCCCTAGTGAGGCAGAAAGTGATTAGAGGCCCATATGCATGTGTGTGTGCCTGTGTGTGTGTGTGTGTGATGGTAGTCCAAAGCAGAAGAGGAACAGATGCTGTGGATGGAGCATCAGATTGTGCCCTCTCTCTCTTCATATTGCCTTGGCAAGAGCTCTGCACACCCTGTTGCCACTGTATGGCAAAAAAACACAAAAACCAAAAGCCGAAGGCAGCATCAGCCCAGTGCCAACTCCAGCCACCGCAGAGCAGCAAGGTGAAAAGGGAGCAGCATCAGAGCAGATACAAGGACACTCAGCTGGGACAAACCTGTGTGTTCCCTAGTCCATGGGGGCTATGGACTGAATTGTGCCCCCTCCCCACAATTTATATGTTGAAGATATAACCCCCAATACAACTGTATTTGGAGACAGGGTCTTTAGGAAGTAATTGAGGTTAAACAAAGTCATAAAGGTGGGGCCCTGATCCCATTATTAAAAAGTCAAAACCAAAAAAAAGAAAAAGAAAAAGAAAAACCAAAAACAATAGATATTAGCAGGGATACAGTGAAAAGGGAAAGCTTATACACTGTTGGTGGGAATGTAAATTAGTACAACTGGTAGGGAAGACAGTATGGACCTACTATTCAGTATAGCAAACCCCCTACTGGGTATATACCCAAAAGAAAAGAAGCAATTTTATAAAAAAGACACCTGCACTTGAATGTTTATGGCAGCATAATTCACAATTGCAAAGTTATGGAATCAACCTAAGTGCCCATCACCTGATGAGTGGAGAAAGAAAATGGGGTATATATGTATGTACACACACACACACACACACACACAAACACACACGCCATGGAGTACTACTCAGCCATAAAAAGGAATGAAATAATGTCTTTTGTAGCAACTTGGATGGAACTGGAGACAATTATCCTAAGTGAAGTATCTCAGGAATGGAAAAACAAATACCACATGTTATCGGTTGTAAGTGGAAGCTAAATGAGGGGCATAAATGGTCACAAAGTGGTGTGATAGACATTGAAAACTAAGAATGGGGAGAGTGGGAAGGGAGTGAGAGATAAAAGCTTACCTATAGTGTACAATGTACACTATTTGGGTGACAAGTTTACTGAAAGCCCTGACTTCAGCATTATATAATTAATCCATGTAACAAAAACACTTGTACTCCCCAAATCTACTGAGATTTAAAAAAGGGGGAAAAATAAGAATGCTGGAAATCTCCCCACTCCATTAAAAACTTCAGTAGGTACCACAGATGCCCTGGAGTAAAGTAACTAAGTGTGCTTAAATTTAAGCCTGAGAGATGGTATCATCCCTTATCCAAGGTCACAGGGTCTACCTTCCCCCTTCACTCACATACTCCTACTAAGGGATTTTTGCTCATTTTGAGTGTACACTATACCCCTTCTTTCCCTCTCCCCAACACAGTACTGGCATGGGCTTGTCTCTTCTACCCCCACATCTTCCCCAAATATCACAAACCAATCTGAGGCTGTCTTCATTTCCCAGGCATTATTCTTTCAGCCCCACCCCCATCCCACCCAACCCCTCTCCCAAAGAATAAAGCAAAACAAACTTCACCATCCCCTATTTAAAATATCCATTGTCTCAGGGTCCATCATCTTTAGAATGGAGAAGTTTTTCAATACCTTAATAAATATTTACCTTCCCAAATAAAAAAAATATTTCTTAATAAAAAGCTATAGGGCTTAAAGCCCTGTTTTGCCATATTCACCCCTAGACTACCCTTCAAAATTTCTATCATTTTTTTCTTTGAAAAGAAGGCAAAAGGAAATGGTATTGGCTAATTTATAGATAAAAACAAACATGAGAAAAAAAGAGACACCACAGAGCTTACGGGCTCCTCCTCTCTGTGCACACACACAGAGGAAAGGCCATGTGAGCAACAGCAAGAAGGTGGCTGTCTGCAGCCAAGGTGGGGAGCCCTCACCAAACACCAACCCTGCTGGCAACCTGATCTTGGACTTCCCAGCTTCCAGAACTGTGAGAGAATAAAATTCTGTTGTTTAATACATTAACTGCCACGTGAGTTGTATTTAACTCACACTAAGTTTTGAGCCCAGGGCCTCATGAAACATATGGAACTCACAGGTCCCTTTACCTTGGGAGCCGCATGGCAACTCACACTGCCATGCTGTAGCATCCATGTTATGTGATTGTGGCCCCCTGGGCAAAACCCTGCAGTTGGTTAGTTGGTTCTTACTTGTTGATGGTCTTGTTGTTATAACTAATATTGATAATTTAATTGCATGTAACTCACACATAGAAAACAATAAAAAATAACAAATTTTTCATTAAATTAGAAAGGATTGTTTTGTTTTTGAAGTTTTTATTCTGTTTTAGTAATAAAACACCATGGTCCCAAGGAAAAAATTTTTTTTTCTAGTGTGGCAGTCAACATGCTAAGCCATCCAGTCTGTGGTATTTTGTCATAGCAGCCCAAGAAGATGAATATAATGGGACAGGCAGTTGCAACAGAGGGAGGCAGCCCTTAGAAAAGAACAATGTCTGAGGAGGAGGTTCTGGAAGATTTACGGAGTAAAAGTATTCCCTCGTTGGGGGAGGCAAAAGGGAAGTGGTTGCTCTCAGACTGCAACACCAGAGGCTCTGTTGCTGGACACACTGGCAGCCAAGGTAGTTGGTGGTCCTATGGACACATGAACTCATAAGAAAAATAATGGGATGTATGAGGAAGGCAACTGTTATAAAGGAAAGATAACAGACTAAACAACCTATATCAAAGGAAAGAGAACCAACACATGAAAGGAATAGGAATTTAAAATAAGCATAACAAATATCCTTAAAGAGATGAGCAAAGGTATCAGAAATATGAAGCAGAAGTAAGCACAGGTGATGCAGAACAAATCGGATGGGCACCTCAATACGAAAATGGAATGAAATAAAGGACTCAGTGCACACACTGAATGGCAGGATGGACACAAAGAACAATCAGTGAGGGGAAGACTGACTACCTTTAGCATTTCTCCCAGAAGGCATCAGAAAGACATAAACAACAAAAACTAGCATACAAGGGATTGAAATAAAAATGTAAAATCTAAGTAATAAGAAGACTCATAAGAAGAAAATAGAGGGGGAGGAAACCTTTGAATAAAAAATGATCAAGAATTTCCAAAAGTGACCTCACATTGACCAAAAAAACTCATATGTAAGAAAAAACAAAACCCCCCTAAACTCTCAGCACCTAGACATATTAGAGTGAAATTTAAGAATATCAAAGACAAATAGAAATTTATTTTTTTATTTTGAACAGATAATTGATTCTCATAGTTCAAAAAATTCAGAAAAGGATTTTACAGTGAAAATCTGACTGCCATCTCTTCTTTTACCTACCCAGTTCCCACTCTTTCCCCAAATATAGCCACTTTTATTACTTTTTGCATATGTTCCAGAGAGCAGACATAAATACATTCTTTTTTTTTTTTTTTGAGAAAGGGTCTCACGCTGTCACCCAGGCTAGAGTGCAGTGGCGTTGTGATAGCTCACTGCAACCTCAAACTCTTGGGCTGAAGCAATCCTCCTGCCTCAGCTGGGACTACAGGTATGCGCCAGCATGCCCAGCTAATTTTTCTTTTTTGTAGGGACAGGGGTCTCATTTTTGCTCAGACTGGTCTCAAACTCCTGACCTCAAGCCATCCTCCTGCCTTGGCCTCCCAAAGTGCTAGGATTACAGGCATGAGCCACCACGCCCAGCCAATATATTTTTATTTCTCTCCCTTTCTATACAAAAGGTAGCATATAAATAGTGTTCTGTATTTTTATTACTTTTTAAACCTAATATATATTAGGGATTTCTCTGTATCAATATACGAAAAGATGCTTTTAATTGCATAATGTTGCATTGTGTGAATATACAATAACTTATTTAATTGGTCTCTTATTGATGGACATTTGGGCTATTTCCAGTTTTTTGCAATAAATAACCCAGTATAAATATCATTTCACATATAGGCAGGTATATCTGTAAGATACATTCTAAGAAGTAGGATTACCGGGTCAATCCATTTGTATTTCTTTTTCTATGAACTGCCCATGAGTCTATTGAGTTTATTTATAAATCTGTAAGTCTTTTCCTTATAGATTGGTAGAAGATTTGCAGGGAAAATAGCCTTTTGTATACGAAATGAGCTGCACATATTTTCCCCAGTTTGTGCTTGGTCTTTTGACTTACGGTAGGCTTTTTCTGGGTGGAATTTTTTATATATTCAAATGCATTGATAATTCATGGCTTCTGGATTTTGAGTCATAGTTACAGAAGATTTCTCTATGGCAAAGCTATTAAAGAACTCTTCTATGTTTCCTTCAAATACTTTCATGGTTTCAAATAATTTTATGGTGTCATTTTTTACATTTTTTTTTCTTTTGGGCCAATTGGAGTTTATCCTGGAGTATGGCATGAGGCAGGGATCCAACTTTTTTCCCCATCTAATGGCTGCTCAACTGTCTCCAAATCATTTATTGACTAGTCCTTCTTTTCTTCAAGAAAATGTTCTGGTCAGGTGGCCTGTTTATTCATGTACCTTTATATATTGAGGCTTTAGATGTGTTTTTACATTTTTTAGGGTTAGTCCCATCTCATTGTGCTTCTTTTTCAGTTTTCATAGCTATTCTTATTTATTTTCCCATATAATCTCTAGAATCAGCTTTTCTAGTTCCAAACAAAGCAATCAATTAAAGAACAGCAACAACAAAACCCAGTTAATATTTTTTTGGGACTGTATTAAATGTATGAATTAATGTAGAGAAAATTGACATCTTTGTGATGCTGAATCACCTATCAAAAAACACGGTCAGCTTTTCCATTTGTTTCAGGCTTATTTTTTGTCCTTCAACAGTTTCTTCATGTAGGTCTTATACATTTTTTGTTAAATTTGTTCCCAAATATGCTATTATTTTGTTGTTGTTGAAAGAGTAAATTCTGAAAGCTTCCAGAGAAAAACAAACAATAACCAAATTAACATCAGACATCTCAACATCAAACTAAAATGCAAGAAAACAATGGAATAATATTTTCAAATGACTAAATGACAAGAACTTTTCAAAACCTAGAATGTTCTGCTCACTCTAACCACTATTAAAATGTGACCATAAATTAAAAGTATTGTTAGGCACACAAACCCTTCAAAAGTTCACCACATCAAGACCTTCTTTGAAACCATTCAACAAATTATTTTCTTAGTGGCTGCTCTGAGGATTACAATTAACATTTCAGTTTCAAAAAATCTAGTTTGGATCAATACTAACTTAATTTCAATAGTCAACAAAACCTTTGCTCCAGTATACTTCCATTCTCTCCCTACTTCTTTGTGCTATTATTGTCTGCTAATATGTATGTGTCATGCAAATTACATCTTTGTACATTATGAGCCCATCTTTACAGTTTTATAATTATTGCTTTATGTAGTTGATTTTAAATCAGATTAAAAAGAGAAGAATTATGAACAAAAATATGTTTATACTTATCTATTTAGTTACCTTTACCAGTTCCCTTAATTTTCTCATGTGGATTCAAATTATTCTCTAATGTCCTTTCATTTCAGCCTGAAAGACTCCCTTTAGTATTTTTGGTCAGGTCTGCTAGCAATGAGTTCTTTCAGTTTTGTTTATCTGGAAATGTTAACTTCTCCTTCATTTTTGAAGGAGAGTTTTGCTGCATATAGAGTTCTAGATTGACAGTCTTTTTCTTTCAACACATTGAGGATGTCGTTTCCCTATCTTCCTGCCTCCATGATTTCTGATGAGAAGTTAGCTTATCTTAACCTTATTGAGGATACCTTGTACATGATACATTTTTTTTTCTCATGCTGTTTTCAAGATTTTCTCTTTGTCATTGACTTTCACCAGTTTGACTACGATATGGCTAGGTGTGGATGTCTTTGCATTATTATTGTTGGAGTTTGTTAAGCTTCTTAGGATGGGCACATTAATGGTTTTCACTACATCTGGGAAGTTTTTAGTCATTATTTTTTAAATATTCTTTTTTCCCCTTTATCTTTATCTTCTTCAGAGACACTCATTATGTGTATGTTGGTATGCACGATGGTATCCCATAGGTCTCTGAGGCTCTGCTTATTTATTTTTTTACTCTATTCCTCAGAATGGATAATCTCTATTGACCCATCTTCAAGTTTGCTGGTTCTTTCTTCTGATAGCTTAAATTTTCTATTGATCCCCTTTAGTGAAGTTTTCATTTCAGTTATTGTATTGTTCAACTCTGGAATTTCTGTTTTGCTTTTTTTGGTAATTTCTGCTTCTTTGTTGATATGCTCTGTTGGTGAAACATTGTTCTCATACTTTTCTTTAACTCTTTAGACATAGTATTCTTTAGTTCTTTGAACATATTTGTAATGGTTGATTTAAAGTCTTTGCTAAATTCAACATCTGTGTGCCCTCTAGTATATTTTCTGTTGGCTGCTTTTTTTACTGTGTATGTGGTATACTTTTCTGTTTCTTTGCATGTCTTATAAATTACTTATGAAAACTGGACATTTTTGACGGTGCTATGCTTTCACCATGGACTGTCCCTGAAAAACTCATGTTGGAATTTGATCCCCGATGTGGCTGTGTTTGGAGGTGGGGCCTAGTGGGAGGGGTTTGATTCAGGGGGCAGATCCCTCATGAATAGATTAATGCCTTCCTGCAGGGGGTGAGTGAGTTCCCCCTCTTGTGGAAATGAATTAGTTCTCTCAAGAAAGGGTTGATCAAAAGAGTCTGGCTTCCTTGATTTCTCTCTACTGCTTCCTCTCTTGCCATGTGATCTCTTTGCACAGCTGGCTCCCCTTCTGCTTTCTACCATGAGCTAAAGTAGCCTGAGGCCCTCACCAGATGCAGATGTCCAATCTTGAACTTTCCAGCCACCAGAATCATGAGCCAAATAACCCTTGTTTAAAAAACATATAAATTACCCAGTCTCAGGTATTGTGTCATAGAAATAGAAAACAGACTAAGACAGTATATCGTAACAACTTGGTATCAGATTCCCTCTCTCCAGGTTTGTCATTATTGCTACTTTTTTGGTTATTGTTTATATGTTTAGTGACTTTCCTGGATGAATCCTGTAGATTCTATATTCCCTGCAGTATGCAGGTCATGAGTTGTCAGCATTTTTTAAAGAAAGTTCTTAGTTTTATTTTTAAGTCTGGTTTTCTAGGGTTCAGTCCTTGGTCAGTATAATTTAGTGGTCAGCCAATGATTGAAGATTGTTCTGAAGATTTTCCTAAATGTCTTATCTGTATGTCTTCTACCCTTTGCCAAGGAGATCTGTATCTGAAGGCACATCTTCAAACTTCAGGAGGTTTATAAGACATCCTAAGCTTTTGCTTTCTACTTGCATAGTGACTAAGGTCAGCCAGAGGTGAATGACTAGGGTCTTCTTCTTTCCAAGGTCTTTCCCAATCAGGCACATGAGTACAGCCTTCTAGATCCCCAGGAATAAGTTGGAGCTTTTAAAAGTTCCTTGTGGTTTTCTTGTTCTCAAGGACTTCCTTTTAAACTTTTATTGTTCTTGGCTAGGCTCTTGTTTGCTGCAACCAAAATCACAGACTTAGGCAGCTGAGAGAGTGCCATTAGATTTCTATGCTTTTGGTAATGCCCGGGGGATAGTTTTTTTTAACCCCTGAGCTGAGCTGTGAATCAGATAACATAGCCACAGCCATGACATCTTGGGAATGGAGATTTTCCAGGTAGCTGTTAATTTGGACAAAATATTGACTGTGTTCTAGGGGTGGGGCTTTTCATAGAGCTCCAAAAGAGGTCAGTCCTCTCTATTAGCTGGATTCTCATGGCCATTGGGTCACCAAGATTGGGAGGGAGAGAGAATGGGAGTAACTCAAAGTTAAAATGCCACAGACACCATTGTCTCATTGAAGTTCAGTATTTTCTCTTGGATAGATGATTTTCAAAACCTTCTGTGGCTTTGATACATTTCCAGAGTTCTGAAATGGTTGATTTTGCTTGTTTTCCCAGCATTTTTGTTCTTTTTATGGGAGGGTGGCTCACCAAAGTCTTCACCTCACTGTTCCAGAAGTCAATCTCCCTTGAAAGCATTTTTAAAAGGGAAGTAACCCAGTAAGATGGGAAATGAATACAGGACGAAGCAATGAAGTATGCAAAGTAAAGGGAGAGAAATATATCTTGGAAAAGTATATTGTTATCTAAATTAGCAATGCCTCCCCCTGCAAAAATTTACATATGATAGATAATTCAGAAATAAAACATAAAACTAAAAGCATGGCTGGGGAAGGGGAATGGGAAACTGCTGGTAGAAGGAAAGCCTGGAGGGTAATTCGTGTATGCTAAAGCACTTGTCCTGTTTAAAGAAACAGATGGATGTCGTTAAGCTTAAGAAATTGACAAGGGAAAGAATAAGCATAATTAAGGGTTGTAACAAGTTAGGATTAACAACAAGAAGAGTATAAATAAAACGTATTATTTTATAAAAAATAAATTTGATCTAGTCAATGGAAAGTAGAAAATCCAAACTTTTCAATAGAAGGAAGAAAATTTTGAATTATTCCAAAGAAGATGAAAAGGAGTGGAAGGAAACTACAGAAAACAGAAAGTACAAAATGAGATATCAGAAAGAACTCCTAAAATAACATTAATGTTAAAAAACACAACCAATTAAAATGGGAGATCTTGATATATCAACGATTATATTTGGAGATTCTAGCACAGCTCTTTCAGAATATGATAAAGAAGACCAAAAAAAAACCAAGATAAAATATTTGAATAATACAATTAATAATCTTGAACTAAAATATGCACACACACAAACACATTTTTATACCAAACAAAGGAGATCTCTGCAAATTACAAAAAAAAAAAAGAATTACAAAGAAATCACACTCCTCAACCAAAATGAAATAAAGTTAGAATTCAATAGAAAGAGAGTACTTAGTAGGCTGACGCCACGGCATTCTAGCCCAGGCAACAGAGTGAGACTCTGTCTCAAAAAAAAAAAAAAAAAAAAAAAAAAAAAAAAAAAAAAAAGAGAGTACTTAAAAATCCCACATTCCTGGGAAAAAGTTAAAATTACCTTTGGGCTGAAGAGGAAATGACAAAGGAAATTATGAAATACTTAGAACCGAATTACAATGTCAAAGTTTATGCTAAAGAGAAACTAAGATAAATGTCATAAGAGAAATTAAAATATATGACTACATTTATTAGGAAACAAGAAATACTTAGAATAAAATGGTAAGTGTCAAGCAGTGAATAAAAAAGATCAATGGAGTGAGCTCACAGAAACAAGAATGTAGAAACTAATAAAGATAATGGTAGAAATAAAAGAACAAAAACAATGGATAAAATTAAAAAACCAAAAACAGGATGGTGAAAAACTTATTCTAAAATTTATGAGGGAGAAGAAAGCCTAAACATAGAGTAAAGAGACTCATCTGAACAAATATTGAGACATTGCAAAGCACTAATGACACTTAGCATTACAAAGTGCTAAAACAGCATGATTTTAGTGCAAGAACAAATAGATTAATGAAACTAATTAGAGAACTCAAAAGTAGACTTAAGTATAAAAGTGTAGTGCCATAAATCAGTGGATTATTTAATCTATGGTATTTTGAAAACTGGCTAAATGGAGAAATATAAAGGTGGGTCCCTATCCTAAGCACCTTCAAAAGAAATTCCAAATGGATTAAAGACCTAAATGTGAGAGATTAAAATTATAGAGCTAATATTGAAAAATATAGTCCAATATCTTTTTAACTTGGAAGTAGGGGGTGAGTAGCAAGAGAGATTCTTAAATAGAATCCTCAAAACAAATTGTGATGGAAAAATTAAAAACTTTGATTACATCAAAATCAAGGATTTCTGTTCAAAAAAAGATACCAGAGATAATGTTAACAGATGTGTGACAGACTGGGCAAGGATATTTCCAGCATGAAAATCAGCAAAAGATTAATATCTAGAAGATACAAAACATTCCTGCAACATGACAAGAAAAAAAGACAAGAAACCTAATAGAAAAATGGACAAAGGATATTGTGGAAATATGAGCTTTAAGCTTCAAATGCTTTGATTTAGCTTTGGTTAAAATTATAGATGGAACCAAAGGTCACAAATTACAACCAGTAAACCTTCAGAGGTTATTGCTTTTGAAAACGCAGAACTTCTGTTTGTGGTCTGGCATGTAAGAATAAGGGAAGTCACCACTCTGTCCTAACAATAAGTAAAAAGCTGAACAAAGTAAAAAACCAATAACTCTTCTTAGAGTCTGTAAGATAAGAGAAGTCACAGGGAAAACCACGGTCCCCAAAATTGGAGAGGCAGACAGGTGAATGAAAAGAACCACAACATACCAGAGCAGAAACCCACAAGTGAAACCTGTGGGACCCAGTGCTGGGGTAGGAAACCCAGCACTGTACTTGATGAATTGCTACGGGCTCAGTGTAGATAAGTCTGTGAGATAAATACTCCAGGGAGACCCGGTCCTAGAGAGGCCTGTACAGTCCTATGGATTCTACTTCCTGGAACTCTACCAAGTTCTCATAGTGAATATTTGAGAAAATTCCCTCATGCTTCCATCATGGGGATGGGAAAAGGAACTATTTTGAAATACACCAGGGCATTCCATTCTTCTTAACAAGGTCTGCTCCCAAGAGAAACTATTTAACCAGAATCTAACCTGCTGGAGTTTTATCAGAGCCTAATTAACCTGGGGGAAGGGAGATACACAAATCCAGCCAGCTCTAGGCTCCCACATGGAAGAAGGGAAATACTCAGCTACAGTCCCCTCTAGTCTTCCACATGGAAGAAGGAAAATACTCAATTCCAGCTCAGCCTAACCATCCTATCCCACCTAAGAGAGGGAGAGGAACAACTAAGAAGCATGTGTGAAGTTCACAGTGCAAGGTACATGCTTAATAAAATACTGAGGCCTAATCATAGGACTATAGGATCCTTCTTCTTCCCCACATCTTACTACCACATTACTAAAGGCTTATTTATAGAAGTTCCTTGTACCCAGTACATTATGTCTGGATAAAAAAATTACAAGGCATACTAAAAGGCAAAACAAACAAAACAACAAACAAACAAACAAACAAATAAACAAAACCCAGACATAGCAAGCATCAGAACCAGACTCATATGTCAGAAATGTTGGAATTATCAGATCAGGATATATGCTAAGGATTCCAATGGATAAAGTAGAAAGCATGCAAGAACAGATGGGCAATGTAGACAAAGAGATAGAAATTCTAAGAAAGAACAAAAAAGAAATGCTAGAGATCAAAAACACTGTAACAGAAATGAAGAATGCCTTTCATGGGCTAATTAGTAGACTGGACACAGCTGAGGAAGGAATCGCTGAGCTTGAGGATATCTCAATAGAAACTTAAGAAACTGAAAATCAAAGAAAAAAAAGACTAAAAAGCCAGAACAGAACATCCAAGTACTGTGGGACAGCTATAAAAGGTATAAATATACATAATGGGAATACTAGAAGGAGAAGAAAGAGAGAAAGGAACAGAAGAAATATTTGAGACAATAATGACTGAAAATTTTCCCAAATTAAGGTCAGACACCAAACCACAAATCCAGGAAGCTCAGAGAACACCAAGCAGGGAAAATGCCAAAGAAAGTACACCTAGGCATATCATATTCAAACTACAGAAAATCAAAGATAAAGAAAAAAACCTTGAAAGAAGCCAGAGGGGGAAAAAACATGTTACTTATAGAGGAGCAAAGACAAGAATTACATTGACTTCTCCTCAGAAACCATGCAAGCAAGAAGAGAGTGGAGTAAAATATCTAAAGAGCTGAGTGACCCCCCCCAAAATTCTAATTCTGTATCCTGTAAAATTATCCTTCAAAAGTGAAGGTGAAGGCCAGGTGCAGTGGCTCCTGCCTGTAATCCTAGCATTTTGGGAGGCCAAAGTGGGAGCATTGCTTGAGGCCAGGAGTTTCAGACCAGCTTGAGCAGGAGTGAGACCGTGGCCCTACAAAAAATAGAAAAAGTAGCCGGGCATGGTGGCACACACCTGTAGTCCCAGCTAATTGAGAAGCTGAGGCAGGAGGATCGCTTCAGCCCAGCAGTTTGAGGTTGCAGTGAGCTATGAGGATGCCACTGTACTCTACCCTGGGCAACAGAGAGAGACACTATCTCAACAACAACAAAAAAAGCGAAAGTAAAATAAAGACTTTCTCAGACAAACAAAAATTGACGGAATTTGTTACCGGTAGGCCTGCTTTGCAAGAAATGTTAACAGAAGTTCTTTAGAGAAAAATGATATAGGTAAAAAAAATGATATAGGTCAGAAGCTTGGATCTATTTAAAGAAATGAAAAGCATCAGCGAAATAAAAAATGATGTAAAATAAAAACTTATTTTTCTTATTCTTAATTGATCTAAGAGATAACAATTTGTTCAAAACAATAATAGCAATAATGTATTGAAATATATATTATATATATGCTTATATACAGGAGAAACAAATGACAGCAATGATACAAGTGAGGAATTAGTGTTATTTTGTTATTATACGGTACTCCATTACCCATGAAGTGGTATAGTGTTATGTGAAAGTGGATTTGAATTAGTTGCAAATGTTATTACAGATGCTAGGGCAACCACTAAAAATAACAAAAAAAGAAGTATAACTGATATGCTAGGAAAGGAGAGAAAGTGGAATATAAAATGTTCCATTAAAACCACAAAATGCAGAAAAAGACTAGAGGACAAATATAGACCAATGAACAAGGGCATCAAATAGAAAACTGTAACTAACAGATATGGTAGCTATTAATCCAACTATATCAGTAATCACTTTGAACATCAATGGTCTAAATGTACCAATTAAAAGACACACATTGTCACAATAGGTTAAAAACAAGACCCAACTATATGTTGTCTATATGAAACCCACTTTGAATATAAAGACACCATAAATTAAAAGTAAAGGGGTGGGGATCCTGTTGTATATTACTATTGGAAAAATAGAAAAAAAGGAAAAAAAAAAGTAAAGGGATAGGGGAAAGATTTACCATGCTAACATTAATAAAAAGAAGGTGGGAGTAGCTATATTAATTTCAGACAGAGCAGATTTCAGAGCAAGGCAAGTTATCAGGGATAAAGAGGGGCATTACATAATGATAAAGCAATCAATTCTCCAAGAAGACATAACAAACATAACACATATGTGTCTAACAACAGAGCATCAAAATATTCCAGGAATAAACTAATAGAACTGCAAGGAGAAATAGTTGAATCTATTATTATAGTTGGAGATTTCAACACTCCAACTCTAGCAGCCAGACAATCAGTAAGGACATAATTGAACTCAACAACACTATTAATCAACTGGGGATACAATGAATATCTGTAGACTGCTTCATTTAACAACAGAATACACATTTTTCCCAAACTTACATGGAACATTCACCAAGATAGACTACATTATGAGTCACAAAACATCTTACTAAATTTAAAAGAATAGAAATCATACAATGTCTGCTCTTAGAATACAACAGAATAGGCCGGGTGCAGTGGCTCACGCCTGTAATCCTAGCACTCTGGGAGGCCGA
>VBSM01001082.1:4345092-4397034 GCA_008086735.1 Cheirogaleus medius
AAAAAAAAAGAAGATATATTGATGGCAAAAGAGCATATGAAAAGATGTTCCATATGTCATGAAGTAAATGCAAATTAAAACATCAGTGAGCTACCACCACACACCTACATGAATGGCCCGCGTCCAGAACAATGACAATACCAAATGCTGGCAAGGATGTGGGGCAACAGAAACTCTCATTCACTGCTAGTGGGAATGCAAAATGGTACAGCCACTTTGAAGGCAGTTTGGCAGTTTCTTACAAAACTAAACATACTCTTACCATACCATCCAGCGATCACCTTCCCAAAGGAGTTGAAAACTTATGTCTACACAAAAACCTACATACAGATGTTTACAGCATTTTAATTAATAATTGCCCAAACTTGGAAGCAACCAAGAAATCCTTCAGTAGGTGAATGGACACATGATGTGTGGTACAATCAGACAATAGAGTATTTATTAGCACTGAAAAGAAATGAACTGACAAGCCGTGACAAGACGTGGAGGAAACTTAAATGCATATATTATACTAAGTGAAATAAGCCAGTCAGAAAAGGCTATATACTGTATGATTCCAACTATATGACATTCTGAAAAAGTCAAAACTATGGAGACAGTTTAAAATTTAAAACTATTACTTTTTTTTTTTTTTTTTGAGACAGAGTCTCACTCTGTTGCCCAGGCTAGAGTGAGTGCCGTGGCGTCAGCCTGGCTCACAGCAACCTCAAACTCCTGGGCTCAGGCGATCCTTCTGCCTCAGCCTCCCAAGTAGCTGGGACTACAGGCATGCGCCACCATGCCCGGCTAATTTTTTTTTTTTCTATATTTTAGTTGGCCAATTAATTTCTTTCTATTTTTAGTAGAGATGGGGTCTCGCTCTTGCTCAGGCTGGTTTCGAACTCCTGAGCTCAAATGATCCGCCCACCTCGGCCTCCCAGAGTGCTAGGATTACAGGCGTGAGCCACCGCGCCCGGCCTAAAACTATTACTTTTAATTATGGTAAAATACAAATAAAATTTACCATCTTAACCATTTTTTAATATATTATTTTTAGAGCAGTTTTAGGTTCACGGCAAAATTGAGCAGAAAGTACAGAGATTTCCCATATAGCCCCTGCGGCCTCGCATGCACACCTCCCCCGCTATCAACCCCCTCCAGAGTGGTACATTTCTTACAATCGATGAACCTACAGATTGACACATCATTATTAACCAGTGTCCATGGTTTACATTAGGGCTCACTCTTGGTGTTGTACATTCTGTAAGTTTGGACAAATGTATAATACATACCATAAATTTCTTCATCATAACCATTTTTAAGTGTAGATTCAGTAGTGTTAAGTATATTCATGCTGTTGTGCAACCGATCTCAAACTCCTTTATCTTGCAAAATGGAAACTCTGTACCCATAACACCTCCTCCTCCTAGCCCCTGGTACTCACCATCATACTTTCTGTGTCTATGAATTTGACTACTCAAGGTACCTCATATAAATGAAGTCATATAGTATTTGTCTTTTTGTGGCTGGCTTATTTCACTTATAATAGCATCATGTCTTTAAGGTTTATCCACGTTGTTCATGTGTCAGAATTCTCTTCTCTTTTAAGGCTGAATGATATTCCTTTGTATGTATATATCACACTTTGTTTATCCATTCATCCATCCATGGACACTTGGGTTACTTCCACCTTTTGGCTACTGTGAATACTGCTATGAACATGGATGTATAAATATTTTTTCGAGATCCTGCTTATTATTCTTTTGGGTATGCTCAGAAGTGGGAATGCTAGATCATATGGTAATTCTATTTTCAATTCTTTGAGGAACACCCATAATGTTTTCTATAGTGCCTATACCATCTTACATTCCCACCAACAGTGCAGAGGGTTCTAATTTCTCTGAATCCTCATCAATACTTGATACTTTCTGGTTTTTTGATGGTAGCCATCTTAATGGGTATGAGATGATATCTCATAGTGGTTTTGATTTGCATTTCCCTAATGATTAGCGATGTTGAGCATCTTTTCATATGCTTGTTAGTCTTTTG
Source organism: Cheirogaleus medius (assembly GCA_008086735.1). NCBI lineage: Eukaryota > Metazoa > Chordata > Mammalia > Primates > Cheirogaleidae > Cheirogaleus > Cheirogaleus medius. The sequence goes on from VBSM01001082.1 coordinate 4,347,121, forward strand.
TATATCTTCTTTAGAGAAATGTCTATTGAACTCCTTTGCCCATTTTCAAGTCAGGTTCTTTGTTTTTTTTGTTGTTGAGTTGTAAAAGTTCTTCATATATTCTGCTATTAACTCCTTATCAGATGTATGACTTGCTAATATTTTCTCCCATTCCATAGGTTGCCTTTTCACTCTGTTGCTTGGGTCCCTTGATGCTAGACCTGCCTCTTTGCTGTCTTTGCATCCACATGTGAATCTCATCACTTGCTTTCGTTGGTCGTGGTCCTCACAACGACCCCTCATGGTGTGGGGGCTCAGTATGAATGTAGTAATGGTACTTGGTGGCTCTTCTTTCCAAAGTTGTCTCTAGTTAGATTCCTTTGTTTGCAATGAGACAGATTTCTGGGCACCATCTGACAGGAGTTAAGCTTTTTTTAAAAAAATTGTTTTCTAAATGCTTCTTTAGTTCCTATTCTAAGACAATGCCAAACAAAATTCAGATATCGCCCACACTACCTCTAACCCTCTGTGGAAGGCAGGATTTCTTCAAATGTCCAAACACCTTGAGCCCTCAAGTTGGTCTGGCTCACTGGTCCCAAAGCACAGCGAGGTTGATCTGCTGCTGACAGCCAACCTCCAAGGCAAGCTGGGACAGCTGTTGTCAAGTGGGAAGGTATTCAGAGCCTTCCTCAAAATGGCGAGCACCTGGTGGCATCCATTCACTGCTCTCTTACCTCGTTTAAGGTGAGTTCAGTGGTGACATCTGATCATAGCTTTCTCACCTAATCACCTCCCTGAGGTGAGGTGTCTCACTAGTCCCTAACAGAAACCTAGGAAGTGAGCCAGTACAACCTCCAAGAAAAGAAGCTATAGACAAAGCAGGTGCTCGATTCTTTCCTTCCTGGAACTGCAGGATCTTTCCTGGGTTAAGGGCAACACAGATTTTGATGTAACTTGCCAAAAACAATAGGAAGAGGCTGTTTTTATTGCTGATGCCATCTGCTTCCGGAAAGGAAGAGATTGATGATGGCAGAGAGTCTTGGGATTTTTCTTGAAGGCCTCCCGAGACAAATCTTCATCTTGTCCCTTGGCGATGGGGATCCAGTGAATGCCTGGTAGAGATAGACTTGTTTGTGAGGGTCTCTGCAGGCACCCACGTATAAGCTGGTGAGTCTTGGGCAGCCAGGGTTGGAGGGGGATGGGGCTGAGCAGGAGCAGGCAGTGAGGATCTGTGAAATTGGTTTTGTGATTGGGACTCTGACCTCATGTGGTCCCTCATCAGCTCTAGGAAACTCAAGAGGTACATGCAACCCTTTCTCCTGTTTCATCACATTCACACCGACTCCCCCAACTCTGATCAAAAGGAAAGCAGCATTAGGGTAGCCTTTGTCCTCAGGAAGAGCCACCCAGGGCTGGACTGCTTGTGTTTGTTATCGACATTCCACTGGAAGCCTTTGCAGCTGTTCCCTGACCCCAGCCCCGTGTCTCGGACTCACGTCCTGTCTCACAAGGCCAGCTCAGTCGTGGCACCTGATCTCCAGGTTTTTCTGTAGTTCCAAGCTCCAGCAGTTAAAGGTTCTTCAGGTTGCCTGCCTCACCCTGAGCCGGAGCTTGGGGCAGGGCGCGGAAACCGCTTGCCCCGGGAAGCGGCCGCTGGTTTTTCCCGTGTGTTTGGCGCCCCCTGGTGGAACGCTTCCGAAACTTTCTGGTCGAATCCCTCCTGCCTTCTGGTCCCGGTTTGCTCTCAGGAGCGCTCTTCAGGCCCAGCTTACATCCTCTTCCACCCCACCCCCGTGTGCAGGTAGAAAATGGCTTTCCAGGCCCTAGGGGATGCCCTGCCCCTTGCAAAGGGCAGAGGGGCAGCCTGCGGTGGTCGACATGAGCAAAGCTGAAGGGGACGTTGGATGCCAGTGGGAAGGTCTCCCCTGCACTAAAGGTGCCCACCCAGACCCCCCCTTTCCTCAGCAGCCCCCACACTACCCACAGGCTTGAGTTCCAGCAGCCACAGATTGCCCCTTTGGCTCATCTCCCCCCGCCCCCCACCTTGGCTCTGAGGGCAGGTGCGTTGGGCTCAATGTGGCCGCTCTGCATGCAGACCAGGAACTTAGTGCCAGGTGCGGGGGAAGGAGATGAACATTCATTCAATGCCGCAGCATCCCTTGGGTTCCAGAATGTCATGCTGTTCTGCCTGGGGAGAGGGGCTGAGGCACAGTGACCTTGGCTCAAAGGAGGGAATCATGTCAAGGTCGAGAGGCACCAATGTGGAAGGTCATTGAGGCCAAGGCTCTCAGTTTTCAGACATGGGAGCAAACAGCTTCCATCTTAAGACATCTTAAGCTTTACTTCTGTAGCAGAAGACACCTGTCTTAGTCTGTTTTCTGTTGCTTACAATAGAATACCTGAAACTGGGTAATTTATAAAGAAAAGGAATTTATTTCTTGCAGTTATGAAGGCTGAGAAGTCTGAAGTCAAGGGGCCACATCCAGCGAGGGCCTTTTTGCTGGTGGGGACTCTATGCAGGGCTCTGAGGGCATCACCCAGCAAGGGGGCTGAGCATGCTCATGTTCCAGCTCAGGTCTCCCTTCCTCTTCTTATCAAGCCACCAGTGCCACTCCCATGATAACCCATTAACCCATTCATGAGTGCAGAGCCCTCATGACTTAATTACCTCTTAAAGGCCCCACCTCTCAATACTGCCACACTGGGGACATTTCAACATGATTTTTGGAGGGGACAAATATTAAAACTATAGCAACACCTCACCAGTCACATTCCTAGCACAGACCACAGGCTGCCAGGCCTGGAAAGAACTTCAGTCCACGTAACCTCATGTCTCCAAGCCATTTCATTAATGAGTTAATGGCTCATTCAATATTTACTTTCCAGGCTTGAAAAAAGATAAAGGGTTCATAAATATGGCTGTGGAATAGCCTCTGAATATTAGTAATGTCTTCTGCTTTGCTCTACATCACAAGTACCATCAAACAGTGGTGCCTCTGGTCTCAGTGACTCAGTGACAGGAATTATAGAAGGAAGCTGGCAGGACGGGGAGTTTTTGCTGTATTGTCTATAATTAGTGTGATCTGTGCACTGGTTTCAGGTTTTGGATGGATGGCTTTATAGGCTCCTGGGCTCTGCAGACTTTCCCCCTCATCACGTGGGTTCAAAATTGCAAAATTATCCATGATTCTTGATACCTCCTTCTGTCTTAATCCCCTGCCTCATTATCCAATCAATAACCAAGGGCAATATTATTGATTCCACCTCTGGAACTCCCTCACGTACATTATGTTATTGTTCGGTTCTCCCACTCTTTTAGGATGCAGCCCCTTCTTGTCTGGACAATTGCAATGCTCCATCCAAAACAGACATCTCAGCCCCCCAAATCTCCCCCAACTCAGACTCATTATTCACAATGCAACAGGCAAGAGAGAGTTAACAACTTTCAGTGCCTCTCCACTGGCTAGTAAAATCTTCACTTCTAGAAGCCCCATAGTCTTCAGAGGAAGGGCCACAGAATTTGCAGTGGTCAGATCTGGGCTCAAGCCATGGTTTTACCATCTAAGAGTTGTGACCCTGGGCGACTAAGTCAGTTAACTTCTGCATAACCATGGAGTAGAGGGAAGACGATATTAGAAAGGAAGTTTTCAAATTTGGGCCATTGGCAAGATATTTGGCAGAAAAAATTTGTCTCAAACAGGGCAATTTAATTAACCTGAGGTCAGTGAATATTTTGTTGTTGCTGTTGTCATTGTTGTTTTGAGGGGTGTTGCTTTTTATCCATGAAATGTGACAAGCATGAACAATCTGATGTGCATATTTCAGGGGAGAGTACCTGTGAAATTCATCAGATTATTTATTTATTTTTGATACAGGCTCTCCCTTTGTCGTCCACGCTGGTGTGCATTGTTGTGATCATAGCTTACTACAGCCCTGAACTCCTGGGCTCAAGGGATTCTCCTGCCTCAGCCTTCTGAGTAGCTGGCATTACAGATGCATGCCACCACACCTGGCTAATTTTTAAAATTCTTTTGTAGAGATGAAGTCTTGCTATGTTGCTCAGGCTGGTCTTAAACTTCTGACCTCAAGTGATCCATCTGCCTCAGCCTCCCAAAGTGCTGGGATTACAAGCATGAGCTACTGTGCCCAGCCCTTCATCAGATTATTAAAGGGGACTGTATGCCCAACAATGTTAAAAACCACTTTCCTGGGACAGGGTACCAGGAGTAATGGTAGACCAACTTTAGGGGAAATAAAAAAAGTAGATCATCTGGCTTGATTCCATTTCTTGAGGCCTGTGGTATGTGAAACTATCCAAGACATGAAGCTATCAAGTCTTCTTGTTTTTATTTTTTCCTTTAAAGCACTCTAGGAGTAAAGACCACTGCTTCGAAGTATTTATCATTCTGATGGTTAATGTGCTCTTATGCTCTTATGGTCACCCGAGGTTGCTTTATTCTTGTTTATTTATTTGCTGCCAATTAATTTTCAAAAGCACAGTACAATGAAAAGATGCTCAATTTCATTAGTCATTAGAGAAATGTGAATTCAAATCACAAAGAGATACAGTCCGCCCGCTGTGTCCACAGGTTCCACGCCCACTGATTCAACCAACCTCAGATCAAAATACTTGAGAAAAAAATAAAAATAATGTAAGTTTAAAAATACAGTATAACAACTATTGTATTTACCTACCTATTGTATTAGGTATTATAAATAATCTAGAGATGATTTAAAGTATACAGGACAACGTGCATAGATTATATGCAAATACTATGCCATTATATGTGAGGAACTTGAGATCCTCAGATTTTGGTAGCTCTGGCGTGGGGGTGGGGGGTCCTGGAAAATCAGCCTCCCTCAGATACTGAGGGATGATTATACTACTACATACCTTTTAGAATGGCTAAAATTAAAAAGATTGATCCTACTGAGTGTTGGTGAGGATGTGGAGAAACTGGAACTCTCATGTACTGCTGGTGGGAACTGTAACCACTGTGGAAAACTATTTACCAGTTTCTTCAAAAGTTAAACATACTCCTACCATATGATGTGGTCATTTTACTCCTCGATATTTACCCAAGAGAAAGGAAAGCATATGTTCACACAAAGACATAAAATGAATATTCATTGGAGTTTTATTTGGAATAACCAAAACTGAAAACAATCCAAAGTTCACCAACAGGCGAATGGATAAACAAATTGTGGTATGTCCATACAATGGAATACTACTCAGTAATAAAAAGGAATGAAGTATTGATACATTCAATAACATTGGTTACTTTCAAAATGATTATCCTGGGTAATAAAGAATTTGTGTGGCCTTTGTCCCTGGTACCTGGGATATAACTCTAAATCTTTGGAATTTTGCAAGAGTGTATTTGTTATTCATTGGGGGGGTGCTTTAGACCACACTTGAGTTTATGCTAATGAGGTGACTCATGATGGCCCCTAGATAATGGAAGTCAATGGAATGACTCAGGATTGGGGTGGACCATGCCAGGAAGACCAAGCACATGATTAGAAGGTTGAGCTTTGAGGTTTTTGATATCAGTCTGACTTCTGGGGAGAGGAAAGGGACTGAAGATTGAGTCACAGGCCAATGATTCAATGAGTCATGCCTCTGTAATGAAGCTCTAACAAAAACAATGGACACCGAAGCTCGGGTGCGTCTCCCTGGTTGGCAACACTCTGTATATTGTCACACATCAATGCGCTGGGAGAGTGATGCATCTTGCCTCCATGGGAAGGGGAGATGGAGGCTTCATGTTTGGGACCCTCCCAGCCCTTACCCTATGCATCTCATCTTTTGGCTGGTTTTGATTTGCATCCTTTGGCTATAATAAGTATAAAAAGTATAATGCTTTCCTGAGTCCTGTGAGTCATTCCAATGAATTACTGAACCTGAGAGGGGAGTGAGGAACCCTGAACTTGTGGCTGGTGTCTGAAGTGAGGACAGTCTTGTGCCCTTAACCTTGAGCCTAACTCTGGGTAGTTGATGTCAGAAGTCACTGCAATTATGCTGAGTGAAAGAAGTCAGATATAAAAGAGTACATACTATAGTCTTTAAAAATGAAAACTAATGTATAGATGACAGAAAGCAGATCAATGGTTGCCTAGGACCAGGGTGGAGGGGACTAGGGAGGAGGAATTATAAATGGCAGGAAGAAATTTGTGGGGTGATGGATATGTTCACTATCTTGATGGTGGTGACAGTCTCACAGGTGTATGCATGTGTCAAAACTTAACAAATTGTACAATTTAAGTATGTGTTTATTGTATGTCAGCAATACCTCAATAAAGTTATTTTTTAAAAAAAGGCTCAGTGTAGCCCTCACTTGTCATGACCCTGACCAGAACCTTCCATGGTTTACCCAGAATCAAGGCCCTCCATGATCTGGTCCCAAGCTCTCTTTCCAGCTTTGCATCTTACCACTAACCTACACAATTCCCTTGCTGCAGCCAAACTGTGTTTCTTGCTATTCTCTGAGTGTTCTCTGTGCCTTTCCCCACCTCTGTAGTTCTGCTCACGCTGTTTGGACGCCCTCTCCCGAGTTCCCGCCCTCTCCTTACCTCTTAAAAGTTTACCTATCCTTGAAGGCTTAGACCTAAACGTAATCTCCATGAAATCTTCTTTGTGTTCTTGGGTCAGAAATGATCTGTCCCGTTCTTAAACTCCAGCTGTGCTTTCTGTGAAGCATTTTCCACACCGTCCTGTGCTTCCTTACATGTGTCCGTACGTAAGTAAATCTCCTAGTCAGACTACCAGCTTCTTGAGGGCAGGGGCTATGCGTTTTATTCATCCTTGAATTCCCCACGGCAAGGTGCACAAATCTTTACAAATGGAGGGCAGTCAAATTCTAACTAAATAACCCAAACACAAGTTTGGGCATCTCATCCTTCCCATAAAATCTTGCAGATCCTTCAGTCATGACATCCCTTCACTACCCCACCATACTCCTTTCTCTTCCCTCCTCTCCTTCAGACTAAACCACACTTTCTAACTTAACTCTTTTCTTAAGCCAATTCCTATTCCTCATCCTTTTGTTTATGTTAAGAGGACATACGTGTGTTTTGGCATTATTGTATGTTCTGTCTACATAGCAAATACTACCTACTATCCAGTAAATCTCAAGTGATAGCTGCCTTCGATCTTAATATTTAATTTTCCCTCCCTTTCTTTTTTTTTTTTTTTTTTTTTTTTTTTTTTCCAATTTCTCAGCCCTAGAGCACCATGATTAAAGTCTCAGGCCCGGGAGCCACCAGGCTGGATCTGAATCCCATCTCTGCCACCCGCTAGCTGTGTGACCTCAAACAAGTTTCTTAGCCATCGGTTCTGCCATCTGTCAATTGGAGATGCTAACAGCGACTACATCCTCTGATTGCTTTGAGGATGAAATGAGCTAGTGCAGGGAAAGTGTTTATAACAGTGCCCGGCCTGCAGTAGCCACTCGGGAGCTAGTATCTGTTTCACTGCACACTAGAAGCATGTGGCAAAGAAGTGGTGAGAGGGAGAGAACTGGAAGGGACAATTGGGTGGACAAGTCTTGGTTAACCACGTCAGAATCACTTGGAGATTGCATTGAAAATACGGATTTCTGGGCCCCATCTGCGAGATTCTGGTGGAACCCAGCAAACTGGCTTTTTGCATATGCTCCCAGCTTTGGATGGACGGCCAGGTTGGGGAACTACTGGCAAAGAAGTAAATGCCCTAAATTTGATGTAAGGAGATCAGGACTTTGGTAGTGTTTCTGCCAGTGACCCGATGTGTAACTTTTCTGAGACTCCATTTTCTTGTTTGTAAAACGCAGAAAACAAATCTGATTTGTCATGGGGATCAAATTGCTAAAGTCATTTCTGTGGGGCAGGTAACTTACTGGGGTGAATTTACTAGGTGAACTTACTAGGCTTTGGAATCAGACATGACTGTAAATTCCACCGCCGATGCTACTGCAGACATTGCTAGTTGCCAGTCCTATGTCCAGCCCCCTCTTCTTCCTGCCACAACCCTGATATTGCTTGGAGTGTAACTGTTCCCAGCTAAAAATACTCTGCCTGCAGGACGCCCTTACAGTTAGGGGTGGCCATGTGACACAGTGCACTCAGAAGTCAGCTGAGGGCTGGGCGTGGTGGCTCACCCCTGTAATTCTAGCACTCTGGGAGGCCGAGGCAGGAGGATCGCTCAAGGTCAGGAGTTTGAGACCAGACTGAGCAAGAGACCCCGTCTCTACTAAAAATAGAAAGAAATTAATTGGCCAACTAAAAACATATAGAAAAAATTAGCCGGGCATGGTGACACATGCCTGTAGTCCCAGCTACTCGGGAGGCTGAGGCAGGAGGATCGATTGAGCACAGGAGTTTGAGGTTGCTGTGAGCTAGGCTGATGCCATGGCACTCTAGCCAGGGCAACAAGAGTGAGACTCTGTCTCCAAAAAAAAAAGAGAAGAAGTTAGCTAAGGAGTTCTGGGAAGCCTTTTATTTTCCTGATATAGGCACTTGTTCCTGTTTCTCCTTTTGTCCTATTGTCTTTCCCCTTTCTTCTTGTCTGGAACATGGATGAAAGGCCTGGGGGTGCAGCAGCCCTCTTGTTGTTATGAGGTACAAATATGGGAGGGAGGCCTACAAGCTGACTGTGATGAAGAAATGAAAAGATTCCAGGTCCTCAGTGGCATCATTAAGCAGCTGTATGATCTCTGGACTGCCTACCCCTGCACATCTTACATGAGGCAAATGAATCTCTAATTGCTTAAGGCAGAGGTAATTCTTTGTTGATTATTTGTACAGTATGGTTTCCTAGGGAGAATTAAAAAAGAATGAAGATCCTAGAACCATTTCTGACCCAGTGGACATTCATATACCTGGTTCCCTTTCTCTAGCTATGAGACATCTTCTGCATTTGTACAGTGAGGCTTCTTCTAAATCTAACATCCTATATTTAGCTGATTATAAGCTAGAAGAATTGGCCTCTTGGGGACTGGCCTCTGGAATAAAGGGCTCTTCTCTGGGGGTTAGGGAGGATTCTGGGGAGTTTGGGAAGGTGGCAGAACTAGTTTGCCACTCTCAAAACGCCACCAAGCAGCCTGGAACAGGTACAGTGTGGAGCACCTACGGCATCTCACCCTACGGAGACCGCTGCACCCCAATCAAAGCAGATGTTAAAATCGCTGTGTGCTCTTGTGAGGCAGAACGTGCAAGACGTGAGTCCAAAGGACATGAAATTGCCGTTGCTCTGATGGAAATATGGATGACGATTCTGAGGATCCTTTCCCTGGTACCAGGCACATTTGAGAGTAAGAATGAAACCTATTAACCTCCCCTCCCCCCAACACACAGTATATCCCCATTATTTTCTCTTGCAGGAAACTTAAGTACCTGGATGTGAGTGTGAGTACCTGTATATGTCAGTGGGGGGAGAGAGGAGTTTGTTTTCATTGTCATTCTTCCCTGCCCACAGCATGACTTCTGTAGAACCAGGCTCATGCCTTTATGGCCCCTAGGACTGCCATGACTCATCCAGGTCAGCTGCCCTCTCTGCCAACTGAATCCTGAAGGTCCCCATGGCCTTCCTGGCACTGCCAATTTGATGAGATCACTTTAGCCATTGCTGAATTCAATAGAGTCGGGACTATTAAAGCTCTTGAGAACCTTATACATCAAAATATAGTCAACACAAAGGAAACTTTTTTTTTTTTTTTAGCAAATGTATTCTTCCTCCATTGTGTAAAAAAGATTGAATGGCAGGAAGTTAAATCTCCTTTTACTAAAAAAGTAAAGAAAATCATGCAATGAGATGATCCTGCTCGGCCTTCAGCATAGACATGCCTTCTCTCTCCCAGGGCTCCCTGCTGTTCATGGCAGGATTTTGTCCTCGGCAGACTGAGTTTGGGCCAATGCATTAGTTCCTTCCCAGATCAGCGCATTCTGACTTTCTCTCAGCCCTTCCAGTCTGAGTGTTCCTCCCTCATGGCTTTCACAAGCCAGTCTCGTTCTGTCCCCTGCTCAGAGTCACTGCTGTCACTCGCCTCCATGGCCAGCAGCTTCGAGTAGTTGATTTTCCGCTCTTGGGGCAGCCTGGGCTGGATGGACAGGAACAAGGCCAACCAGAGCAGCAGGGCCACGCAGCAGGCCTGGTAGAGCACAGCCAGGCTGAAGCGCATGGCCACAAAGCCCGCCACAAAGCTTCCCAGGCTAGAGCCACTCCCATAAAAGTGGCCTTGGAACATGGCACTCAGAGGCCTCTCCGTGCCAGGAGTGGCCAGGGCCTCTATCGAGGCCCCGAGTGCCCACCACAGAGCCCCGTAGCTGATGGCACTCAAGACCTGAACAGGGAGGACAGACCACCAGCTCCAGAGGAAGGAGTAGTAGAGCAGCTGCCCGGCGAGGCAGCCCAGCCCCAGCCCCACCGTGCCCACCCTGGACAGTTTTCTAAGCAACGTGGATTTGAATGGATGAAGCAGAATTTCCCCCAGCAGGCTGAGGGTGACCGAGAAACCCATAACCAGCTCACTGCTCCCATGGTCGCTCATGTGCCAGAACAGAAAGTTCTGCACAGTGCTGGTGACAGCTCCTAACAAAAAGACAGTGAAGGCCAGGACAACCAGGCGAGGGTTGCTCCCTACAAGAGACAGTGCTTTGACGCTTTTGTCGCTGTGCTCCTGCTGCCGGCAGATGGGAACAGGAAAGGCAATGCTCACCAGTAAGGCCAGGATGCTGACCAGTGAGTAGCCGTAGAAGTGCACCACACCCCGGGGGGTGCTGGTCATCAGGAAGCAGTCCAGCTGCCCCACCAAGGCTGCAATGCCGCAAGCGCCGGCCGACATGCCCAGCAATCTCCAGATCCACAGGCTTCCGTATCGGTCAGTGGCATCCACAAAATCCAGGTATTCATAAAGGCTGTCATCTGCCACCTGCTCCAGAGGGGCTGTCAGCAGCTCCCAGAATACCACGGACCCCAAGGAGAGGATGAAAGTCCACCGCAACCCTTCCAAGGAGAGCTCAAGGACCTGGGCTCTGCCCTTGGCCGCGGACGAGTTGGCCAGACTTCCCAGTGCTGTGCCGCCAGGAAGCAAAGGGAGGGCAGTATGGACCACTTCAGAAGTACCTTCCCGGGGATTGCCTTTCACCCCTGAGGTGACAGGATGGAGGAGACCTTGGGATGTGGTTCTGACTCCGTCAATGGAGCCCACTAAATAGCCGTGCAGATCACTGGAAGTTTCTTGGTCACTTTCACCTGTTCCATTTCTGAGGCCAGAGGCTTCCAGGACTCCAGGGCTCCTCCTGGCTGGGAGGCTGGGCGCCCCTGCTGGGTGGTTTGAGGCAGGCTCTTGGGCAGCAGTGACGTTCACAGTCAGTGTGACCCCCAGTGGCACGACTGTGGTGGTCATGCTGCCGCTTCCGTTACAAAAGCGGTACACCAGCTCTTTGTCCAACGGTGGGACCAGCACCATCAGCAGGCTGGCGACCGCCGAGCCCAGCAGCGAGCCTGCGAGAAGCGCTCTCCGTTTCTGGTGGCTTTTGGCCAGGAAGGCACAGAAGGGAGCCCAGAAGGCTGCGACCAGGTGCTTGGTTCCCATCAGGATGCCCACCCAGGGTGCGGCCAAGCCCAGCTGCCTCAGGTAGAGGGTCAGGAAGGGGGTCACGCAGGCATCCCGGACCCCACACACCAGGTGGAAGAGCCTGGCCACCCCCAGCGCCCTGCTGACGTCCCACTGGGGGTTGGCACTCATGGCCGCGCGGCTCCGTCAGACCCGTCAGACCCGGGCCGGCGGAGGAAGCTGCGCGCAGGGCGGACGCGGCCCCATGTCCCCGCGAGGACCGCTCCGGGGCTCCGAGCGAGTTGGACACCGCCTCCAGCTTCGGGTGGCGCTGCGGTCACCAGGTCAACGGCCGCCCCCGCCCCCACGTCCGGCCGCCGGCCCGGAAGTGGCCCCGCCCCGAGGGAGCGGCGCGGCGGGGGCGGGGCCGACGCACCTGCGGGCTGCACCTGCCACGTCCTGCTGCCTCGCCCCTCCCCCACTTCCGGGACGAGCGCAGGTGCGCGAGAGGCGCGGCCTGGGGCCTGCAGGGGGCTCCCAGCTAGGCCGCCCCCGCCCGGCCTCGTGAAACCGTCGGGGTTGGGCTGAGGGGAGCGAGAGTGGAATGAAGGATACCCACTAGGTTCCTTCCCTCATCTTCTTCAGGTGTTTACTCAAACGTCCCCTGATCAGTGACCACCCGCAGGCATCATCCCCGTCCACCCTAAGTGAAATTGCCAATCTCATACCCATGTGCCCCCACCCCCGCCTCCAAGACTCCTGCACCCCCCTTCTTTGCTGTATTGTTCTCCACAGCGCTTAGCGCCATTGAACACTCTGCGTAGTTACAGTGCTTGTATTGACCTTGTTTATTGCCTGTCACCATCAGAACCAAAGCTCCAAGAAGGCAGGTATTTTTGTCCCCAGGGCTTAAAACTGTCTCACTGGATGCATATTGTCCCTGGAAGGGTCGTGACCTTGGGTGATGCAATTTTCCCCAAAGAGGGCTGACAGTTGAGGGCAGTCATCTGGTGGCACTTCCTGCAGCTGATCAGCAGGTGTGCACTGGATAGTTTAAATCCACACCTAGGGCTCTCCCTGTTTGGGAAAGCACATTCCAGAGGTGGTTAGCTGGCATTTAATCAAAAAGCCACGCTCCAGAGGCAGCTAATACAAGCACTTCAACCATCTTACATCAACAGAAGTGGCTTCATTAGATATTAGAAACAGTTTTTCACTGATGACATCAGTGGTGTACAAGTCATGTGGATTGGTATAATTTTCTTCAGAGGCATTTTCTCTCTTGCTCAAAGAGGGTGTAAGAATCTAGAGATTCCAGTAGTTCAAGCCCTTTGGAAGGGTGTTGTAGGCTTTGCTTCAAAATATCAATTTTTCATACGAGGCTTGCTCAGAGCACCCAATTTGGCTGAGGTGGGGGTGGAGGCTACTTGTCAACAAGTGTGTGTGTGTGTCACAGAGTTTGGTCTGCAATTTTCTTTCATTGTAAGCCGGTAGACAGGATGTTGGGGAAGCGGCCCAGAGCCCTCACCTAACCTTAACAACTGGTAAACTCTACAAATGTTTCCTTAAAACCCTCATGATGGTGAGTGCTCAAATTGATATGAATCCATTTACATCACCCCAATTGCATAAAAAACAAATCTAGCCACCTAGTTTCAGTCATTTCAGGTTTAAAGCCACCTCAGTCATGCTGAGGATTGTCCCTCGTGCCTCTCCTCCCTTGGTCCTGCTGCAGGCAGCTTGAGTGGGGGCCATGACATGCATTCGCTTCCCAGTCCTAACCTGTCCTGGGCGCATCTCCACCGGGAGATAGGCACTCCGTCACTGGTGTCTGTGGAGGTGCCCTGGCTCCACACCCTCAGGGGCCATGCTCCACACTGCCATCCACAGCTGCATCCCGTCCCCTTTCAGACCCCCTGGGCTTGTCCGCTTTCAGCTACCTGGGAAATCCTTTGCCTGCTTCCTATGCCCCATGGGGGCGCAAGGACTCTCTCTAAGGCTGCCCTTGGGTCCATCTGTCTGTACACCCCAGGCAGCCCCTCTGATACTTCCTTGGCACTGACAATGTGCCCTGGGACTTGCCCCCACTCCCAGGGGCAGTGAGGCCCAAAGTGAATTGTCCTCTCTACTCCAGGATCCCCAGACATAACAGGGATTCTTCTACCACCCCACCCCCACCATCCTGTGGCACTCAATCCAGGCCATAGGGATGGGCTCAAGTCCAGGCCTTTTTGTCGTCTCTGTTACTCTCCCGCTCCCAATACCTAACCCTGAGGGTGAGGACACTGGAGCTGTGTCATTGATCTTTCCTATTTTACATCCTAATGTCCGTTTTTGAACTCAGAAGCCAAGAATTTTGATGCCTTTAATCTCTGGCTTCTCTGAAACCACCCTGCGTTCCTGCATCTGTTTAGGGACAGTGGTGGTCAGGAGAGTCCCTCAGTTAACCAGAGTCCTGCGAGGAAGGGGCAGGAGACAGAACACACCAGTTACGACTTCACAGAACTCTCCCCTGGCCTAAGCGGATTCATTGGGTTATATTAAGTACTACCCCGATTGCTATTAAAATACAAATATTGCTGGGCATTAGATGAAAGCAGAAACAGTTTAGTGTGCATCTACTGAGTCTGACATTCTCCTCTCAACTGGGAGAGGCCCCTGCTGGAGGTGGGTGCACTGGGCCCAAGAGCAGGGAGGGAAGAGGCTGGGAGGGAGGCGCTGCAGGCTTTACCTGCTTCCATTGCCCCTGGGCCACAGGGCTCCGGCAAAACAGCAGCTCTAACCTTGGTTTCAAGGGCTGGGTGGGAGCTTGCGTGGGAGAAGGCGGTGGGAGAAGTGGGAGTGGAAAATGAGCGGAGGAGTGGACGTTCGTGCGAGAAGCTGGCTTTGCACGTGTGCTCTCTGTGGCTGCAGCTTTGCCTGCGCAGTCCTCGGGCCTTCATGTGGGCCCTTCTCCATCACCCCTGCCCCACGGCAGGCTCCCTGTGCTCCCAGGCACTCGCTGGCTCCTGCTCAAGGCCAGAAGCTGCCCCGTGGAGCTGGCCTTGTCTGGCTGTTGGTGTGAGTGTCTGGGGGCTGGCGGGGTAGTGCATCCTTCCTCTTGGGCCCGCCGCACTTGGACACAGCTCTTCTGTTGCCTCCGCATGGCTCACTGGACGACACCAGAGAACGTGTTGATGGGCATCAGAAGGGGTTTGGGCTTGGCTTTGACTGTTTCCATCTCCTTCTGCCCGTGTGAACCGCTCCACGGTGCCTTGGACTTCTGGGCTCCGGAACATGGCTCTGGGCAGGGAGCAACCTCCAATCTGCGGGTGGAGAGAGAACAGCTCAGGTGACCCATCTCAGGCATCGAATCTGCCCAGGGCATTTGAAAGGTAGAGCCGATATCATAGGGTATAGAGGAGGGGGCCATGCAGAAGGAAGAAGAAGAGTCAGAATGAGAAAGAACTCCCTGGGCCTGGGCTGACCGGGAGAGAGGCGATGTCTGGACCAGCTACTGTGTGTATGCCTTCCTCACCGAAATGCACCTCCCCAGGGGAAGCCAGTAAGGGTCCATTAACTGGGGCACAGATGCCACAGAAAGTCAGCCTGTGCGGAGGGCCCCATGCCGTGCAGGGGGTTGGATCAGGAGGGCCACAGACTGAGTGTACGCCTAGGAATCTTGGGAGAATGTAATGTCAGCTGCTGCCCAGTGTTGGCCATTCATTTGCCTCTTCTTCCTGGATTCAAGCCATGGGGCAGTGGCCTAAGTTCACACTCACCAGGGACACCTGCCTGGCTGCAGGATCTGCCTCTGACAAGGTGCTCTGGGCTGGAAGCAAGAGGTGGCAGGAGCTGGCTCCCACTTTGGTTTGTCCCATAGGGCCTAGACCCCTAGCAGTGGCAGGCCCCGCCTCACCTGGCCACATCCCGGAAAGTGCGCTGGTTGTCCTTGTCCAGCAACAGTGTCAGCAGCCTCTGATCCTGGCTCTGGATCTGGATGTTGGCTGTCCGGAAGGTGTTTGTCACGGTCTGCAACAACGAGATGGCTCATGTGAGTGTTGCCTTCACTCAGCACAAGGCCCTGCCAACACACATGAGGATCACTTGAGCTCAGGAGTTGGAGACCAGCCTGAGCAAGAGTGAGACCCTGTCTGTACTAAAAATAGAAAAAGTTAGCCAGGCGTGGTGACACGAGCCTGTAGTCCCAGCTACTCAGGAGGCTGAGGCAGGAGGATCGCCTGAGCCCAGGAGTTTGAGGTTGCTGTGAGCTAGGCTGACGTCACGGCACTCTAACCCGGACAACAGAATGAGACTCTGTTTCAAAAAAAAAAGCCCTGCCAACATCTATCTCCTACCCTGGAATCTGGTGTGTTTCTTTGGTTTGGCACATGGGGTCCCCGATGTCTTCCTGCAAGTGATTCTGAGCAGGAACAACCCTGCATAAACTGCTTCTAGGTTGCTGGTGCCCTTGGATCGCACATCATTTCTGCAGTTCTTTTCCAACCTGTTGCCCTTGATCTTGAACACAAATTGGAGTGCTGTGGATGGTGCTTGTCAGGTTGTCGAGTTACCTTTGTTACGTGTGGGATTTGGGGTATTTCAGGGGTTTTATAAATCTGACTCCAGTTCTCAGCACCAAATTATAACACATACAACACTATTTACTTGGGGCAGACACAGAGGGTCTAGAAAGCAGCCAATGACCCCCAAGCCTCAGCCCAGGAGAGCAGCCCCAGGCATCCTTCTAACCCCCAACCTGAGGCCCCAGACAGGCCCCCTCCCATTGGGCAGAGAACTTGGGGTGCCCTGGGGCTTTCGAGGTCACTAGCCCATTCCACACACACAGCAGCTTTTGGTGATTTACAGCCACAGGACAATGGAGCTGCCGTGGATGGACTCCAGCCTGGAGGCTTCGGAGTCCATCCCATCCAACCTTCTCAACCCTGGCTGCCCCCAGAGTCACCTTCCAAAAACATAAAATTAGAGATTCTGATTTAAGTGACATGGAGTTGAGCCCAGGCATGGGCATTTTTAAAAAAGATCCCTGGCTTAGGCAGGGCTGCGAACCACGGAGTTAATCCACTGTCTCATCATCACATAGCAGAGGCTCAAGCAGCGGCCTCAGCTAGTGGGGTTGAGTGTGTCCAGGTGTTCCAGCTCAACTTTTGTGGGGGTGGGGGTGGGGGGCCAGCCAGAATCTGCAGGCCCTGCGGGGAGGGTCGAGAGCACAATCTCTAAACCAGACTGCCCGGGTTCTAATCCTGGCTCTGCCACTTATTATCTGTGTGACCTTGAGCATGTTTCTTAATCTCTCTGTGCTACCTTTTAGGACTATTATGAAGATTAAGTGGGACAGCATATGTTAAGAACTTGGAACAGTGCCCGGGACATGGTAAGAGCTCTGATTAATGTTGGGTGGTTATTATTATTAATAATAATTTTCCATGAAGGAGCAAAGCATGAGTAATGGACTCAGTAATGAAGCGTCAGCTGTCAGAGGGGAGGGGACCCGCCATGGATTCTTTCTTTCCTTTGTCTCCTAGGCCAAGCCCTCCCGTTGTCACCTATCCATGCGTCTGTGCAGGTGGGTTGTGAGAAAAGACAGAAAGTTGCCAAAAACCTCTGTAGGACGGGGGACCCCCATAAGAGAAGGTAACACACAGGAAGAGGGAACTTCTCCCCTGCTGTCAACAGAACCTGTGGCAGCTCTGGTGCCCTGGAGCTGTCAGGCACGATGGGCAGTTGTGGTCAGGGGGACAGGCGGTGGAACCTGGTGGCCACTGACCGGACAGCTAACGGGATGACCGCTGGCACTGGGATGTCATCCTGACCTTCCAGAAATACCTGGAGAGACTGCAGGGGGCTGAAGTCCTGCCTGAGCTGGGGATGGGGGAAGCCAGGTGCCTTCAGTTTGCCCTCTGGACCACACCTGAACTGACAGCACCTGGTGAGGGACACTCACAGTTTCCACAGGGGAGGAGACCTAGGCCCAGAGCCATTGAAAGGGGACCCACTGAAGGCTGCACAGTGGTAGGTGGGGGGCCCAGCTCCCTGACTCCTGACATGGTGCTCTTCATCCTGCCTCAGGCTGCTCTAGGTGTCTCTGGCAGGACATGGCCCTGCCTTCTAGATCATCACATACAGTCTCAGGCCTCCTCCCACCTGCCTGCAGTGTAGGCAGATGCCTTTTGCTTCCTCTTTGCATACCTAGACACACCCTACCTGCTTGGAGTTGGCCCATAGGAGTGTTGGATTTCAGTCTATGAATGCAGCCACGGAGGCCGGTGAAAAGGGCCAGAGGCAGAGTGTGCAAAGGGTCCCAGCCTCAGTAAGGTGAGGGATGGGCAAAATGCTGCTAATTGTCTCCTGTTTTCTCTTGGTGGCTTCCTGCCTTCCACGCCCCAGTGCCCCAATTCTGTTGCTGCCTTCTCACTACTTTTCTGTATCAGACTTCCAATCCAGCCAAGGTCGTATGTTTGCTGACCCTTAAACTGGAATTGCTGACTGGAATTTCCCCCCAGCAAGCCAGTGCAGGGACAAAAGGCAACTCGATGGAGTGATAAGTTTAGATTTTTAGAAAAGCCCCTGAATGGGTTGTTTAAAGAGGTCATTGAAAACAGAAACCACTGTTAAGGAACTGACTTTGAAAGAGGAAATGCAACATAAGGGTAAACAGGTCCACCTTGAGCCTAAAGCTTAAATACTGGGCTGCCCTATAGGAAGCAGATTTCAGCTCAAGATGGCAGATCTCTCAGCCAATCAGAACTCTCCTGCAGTGGATGGGCTGTATTGGAGAGTGAGCTTTCGGTTCTAGGATGAAATCTGGGATAAGGTGGGTGGACAAGATCACTTGACACACATCTGGTGAGCCCCTGCTGCGTGCCAGACACCACGCAGAAGGCCAGGGGAAACGGGGAACTGAGACTAGGACCCTGAGGCCAGGGTGCTCGCAGGCCACTAACCTACAAAGATCATGCCATTTATAGTGTCACAAATGCTTCCATGGCTGTGTCCCCAGGGTTCTATGGGGGTGCAAAGGTGGGGCACCTAGCCCACCAAGGAGTGGGAGAAGGGGGAAGAGCATTAGCAAAGGCCTCCTGGGGGAGATGACACCTGAGTCTCATCTGGCAGGATGGGTAGGAGCTACCAAAAGAAGGTGGGGAAGAGGAACGGGGAAATGGGGCTTCGGGTCAAGAAAACAGCATGAGCAAAGGCACAGAGGTGTGGCTTCAGGAACACTCCCAAACATCACAGAGGGAAGGTCCCAGAGAGAGTGGCCAGAGCTTCACTGGAGAGGAAGAGAGGCCAAGCTATGCAACACCAGAGAGTTTTTCTGCCCTTGGAGAATGGGAAATGGCAGAGGGGTTTTAAGTGTGAAGTGACGTGGGCAGAGATGGGAAAGTGGACTTAATGAGCATGGAGTGGTGCCAGGTCACCAGCTGGGAGGCTACTGCATTTTCCAGGACAAGGGGATGGATGAAAGTCAGACCTAGGATGACCACCTTGTCCTGATTTGCCTGGGACTTTCCTGGTTTTAGCATTGGAAGTCCCAAGTGCGCGGAAACCCCTTTGGTCCCAGGTAAACTGGGATGATTATCAACCAGCCTGGACCCAGAAGGGGGAGGATGGGGAGCAAGGGAAAGATTTGAGAAGTGTTTGAGAGAAAAAACCAGCAGGGCATGGAGAAGTAAGGAAGAGGAGGCAGCAGGGATGACACCCAGGTTTCTGGCAGAGGTGAGTAGTTAATGATGGTACCATTATATGAGAGAAGAGAGCGAAGGAGGGCATGAAATGAAAGTAATCTCTAGTACATACATAGCATTTGCTCAGCCAAGCCCTCTTCTAAGAGCTTTATATGCTGTGAACACTCATCCTCACAACAGCTGGATGAGGTAGGCAATGTTGTAATATTACAGTCGGACCTTCCACATCTGCATATGTGGAACCCGCGGATATGGACGGCTAAGGGACTGGAGCATCCGTGGATTTTGGAATCCCAGGGCGTCCTGGAACAAATCCCCTGTGGATACTGAGGGACACCGTATCCCCATTTGATGTAACGACACTGAATGAGGCACAAAGAGATTGAGTAACTCGCCTAATGTCACATAGCTGGTAAATGGCAGAGCCAAGATCTGCTCGCAAGCAGTCTGGCTCCAGAGAGCTCTCAGATATTCAAAGGCACTGGCTTTGGTTTGAAATGTCTTGAGTTTGGGGTATTGTGGGACATCTAGTTCGGGCTAACTTAGGTGAATGTGGGAGTCAGAAACTCAGGGGTAAACGTCAGAGCAGGAGATACAGATTTGGGAGTCCTTAACAAATTATACTAAATCTTTCTAAGTGGATTTGTAACAGTCCAGGGAATGAGAGAAGAGGTGAACCATGGATAGAAGTTGAGAACAGAGTAGCTATATAAGAATTTAGGAAAAAGGGTTTAGGAAGAGGCCAAAGAGTAATAATCAGACATGTAGATGAAAAACTTTAAGGAAATGGTGTTTCTGAATTTATGGATTTAGGGTATTTAAAGACTCAGAGAACGGGGCATCAGTTCTAGTGGTGAAACTGATTCAAAATTGATCAAAGGAATACGAAACTGGGGAAACCTCTATGAAAGTGCTAGAAGACAGCTTCATCTGAGTGTTAACATATAATTCATAATTTCAAATGTACATATTTTAAATTTAAAGGTAACCACTGATAGAAGAAGTACATATAACTTCCAAATCATCAGGTGGGAGGGGTATTGAGCAAACAAAACCCAAACAATATAGCAAAATGAAACATAAAAACACAGCAAAAAGCATTTTAAAAAACCCCAGAAAGCACAAGGTAAGATGGCAAAGCTCAAATAGCACTTAAAGTTAGCATTGATGGATTAAACTCTAATTTGTTAAAAAAAAAAAAAACAAATGTGTTTCACAACAATGAGCATATATTTAACACCACTGAACTGTATACTTAAAAATGGTTAAGAAGGTAAATTTTACATTATGTGTTTTTTACTATATATTTTTAAAAACTCACAAAGACTTTCAGACTGAATCAGAACAAAATCAAATTATATGCTATTTATAAGAGGCATATCTAAAATGAAATTAAAATGTTTTAAAAATAAAGAGATGAGAATTTCTGATTTCGAAATGGCAGAGTATATATTTTCTCATTTTTCCCTCTTATAATTCAGCTTGAAACAAGGAGATGCACCTTTAGTGAGACTAGAAAGCACCTCAAGTCCTAGACCACAATCTTGTAGCACAGAGAAATGGCAGTGGGTAACTTATAGAAGAGGAAGGTCAAACATAAGGGTTCACGCTGGGAAGGCTTATGAGCTGGAGGTAGCTGGTTCCACAGATGGTGGGGATGGTGGGTCTGACAAAGGGGAACTGGTTGAAAGCTGGCATGACGGGTGGTTAGATGCCTCAGGTTCCCACTCCCCCTGGGCAGCCAAGCAATGAACCCACTCCCTGCCACGGAGACCAGAGAAACAGAATCAGAGACACTCTGGACTTGGGGAGATCACAGATGGAGTAGGATGGAGTGAAGTGCTGTACTGCAAATAGGTGGATTGCATGAAAGTTTGCTCACTGACTGGTGAAACCCCCAGTCCCCTTGCCCAACCCAGCTCCAGAGTGACAGCAGGCCCATCCTCTCAACCCCATTCACTCACCAAGGTGGGAGCCAAAGGACTCATCTCTGGAAAACAAAACTGTCCTAGAAAAGAGACTTGCTGATTCAGACATTTAGGTTTCCCCCTTGGAAAAGACCATGGCCTTCTGACTGGCTGCTGAGAAGCCCACCATTAACTCAGCACTTTAGTGCCCCACTCGTGAATGTGAACAGACAGCCAAGGATCACCAGATATTTGGAGACAGCCACTAGCAGTACAGAGAGAGAGAGAGAGAGGGAAAGAGAGAGAAAGGCCACGACAAACAAACAGAAAATAGGAATTCAGAGGAAACAGACAATATTCAGGGAGCAGAAGAAAATTTCAAATAAACCATAGTTACTATCTCCAGAGAGATAAGAGAAGGTACTGCATCCATGAAGTGAGAATAGAATGCTATAGAAATTGAACCACCATTAAACAAGAAAGAGTTTGTGAAGTTTAAATATTCAATAAATGAATTTGAAGAAAACTCTCCCAAAGTGGAAACAACAATGGAAGGACATTGGGAGAGAAAAGATGAGAAAATTAGAGCATCAGTCTAGGAGGCCGAACATCTGACTAGTTATAGTTCCAAAAAGAGAAAGCAAAGAGATAAAGGGGAGGAAATTATTTTTAAAATTATATTAGAAAATATCTCAGAACTGAAAGATGCATGTCTCATCTACACACATGCCCATCAAAAGGGCAAAATAATGAATGAAAAAAGATTCCACTGAACTATATTCCTGTGACATTCCAGAATCCTCTATGAAATGAAGCATCCAAAGCTTCCAGAGAGGAAAGGAAAAAAAAAATAGTCTCATACAAAGACTGGGCATAAGAAGGCATCATATTGGATAACAGCAGCATCAAAAACTAGAAGAAAATTCAGGTTCAAAGAAATGGAAATAGAATTGACAAAAGCAAAATCAGAGCAGGAATGTCAACAAACCTCTCTCAGTTTTGCACAGATGAAGTGGACAAAACATTTTTTAAATTTGTAGATTATAGTAATATAATGCATTTGATTTAATAGTTAAACATCATACTTTGTATGTTCTATAGATGGAAAACACATGTGTATTTTTTAGTTGCCACGGGATATCAAACAATTGATTATGTGCCAAGCAATGAAGAAAATGTCAATAAATTCCAAAGAAGTCAATCAGATGCTTTGGCTGTCCTAGGGGCATTTGCTAATCTCAGGAATCTGAGGAGCTGGGGTTTCAACAGCCACAGGGGGATGGGAAGACAAGACCTCTTGAAGGCCTTGCTCTCAGTAAAAGACAGGATTAGAAAAAAGAACTCCAGCAGGCATAGGAGACCACAAGGGAGCCTGGCTGCTTTGGCTTGTGCTATGAGTGCATCAGAAAAGCCTCCTGATGTGGGTTTGGGGTACACATTTACATTATCTTCATGGCCTGGAAATTTCTGAGCCAAAAATGAACTCAAAATATGGTCCTAGGCTGATAACATCACGGGGGCACTTGGCAAATGCAGAGTAAATACAGAATTTCTCTAGAAGGATAGTTTTTCCACCAGCTTGCCCACAGATAAAGCCCCAACAAAATGTGAGTTCATAATTGAGGAAACATACAAGGAAATAAGCTACCATGGGGGTCAGTGAATGCAATAAACAGAAGGATTAGATATCTACTAATTACAGATAATGTAAGTATGTAAATCAGATTATAAAATAAAAATGTTTAAATTGAGTAAAGAAATAAAAGGAGGAATTAAACCATGTGAAAGGAACAACATATTAAATACGCATGCCATTTTCATTGATTCTAAAACATAATTTTCCCCCATATTTTAACATCTCTGAAATTAGGAAGTATTTTGCAACCAATGTGATAAGAAAGCATTGTCCATAGTTTAGGTATCATTGGTTCTTTCTTAGTATATGTAAAATTATGGTATGTCTTAAATTTGATGACATGTGATGTTCAGACATTTGTCATGTATAAACATATCAGAGTCAAGGGCCGAGCGCAGTGGCTCACACCCGTAATCCTAGCACTCTGGGAGGTCGAGGTGAGAGGATCGCTCAAGGTCAGGAGTTCGAAACCAGCCTGAGCAAGAGCGAGACCCTGTCTCTACTAAAAATAGAAAGATATTAACTGGCCAACTAAAAAATTAGCCGGGCATGGTGGCACATGCCTGTAGTCCCAGCTACTCGGGAGGCTGAGGCAGGAGGATTGCTCGAGCCCAGGAGTTTGAGGTTGTGGTGAACTAGGCTGATACCATGGCACTCTAGCCCGGGCAACAGAGTAAGACTCTGTCTCAAAAAACAAAACAAAACAAAACATATCAGAGTCAGAAATCATTAAAGGAAAGTGGTAGGTTTTGCTACATCACGATATAAAGCTGTTGTGAGTAAAAAAACAAAACAAAACAAAAATCATTAAAAGACAGCCTGGGAAAATTATTTCCAAAATATATGACAAATAAGGGGTTAATGTCTTCTTATTATAAAATGAAGACACAACAGTATTAATATAGGATGAAAATATAAATAGGAAATACATGAATGAAGAAATAGAAATTATCAATAAATTATTGATAATTATTCAACTTCACTAATTTTGGTAATGAAAGAAACAAATTAAAATAATGGAAAATTTGACAATCAAATGTGCAAAGACGAAAAAGTCAATCAATATGTTAATTATGCTGCAAAACTGGCACTCAAACATTACAGCGAGGGCAGAACTTGGTATAGATTTTCTGGAGGACAATTAGCAAAATATATAAAAAGTCCTAAAATATGAATGTCATCTGACTGAATGATTTCACTTCTAAGCATCTTTTAAAAAGGCATAACTCTGATTTTTAGCACATCTTTATCCCTAAGGATGTTCCTCACTCTATGCTTATAATAGTGAAAAATGAGAGCTTACTTAAATGTCTTGTAAGAATTCATTTGAATAATTATACAGGCATATGCAACCACCATATAATAAATAGTTAATGAAAATGTACTTAATGACACAAAACATATTTAGTGATATAAGCAAGGTCCCACCAAGACATATTCACAAGGCTTCAGAATATTTTTGAGTAAACATCAAGTTGCAGACTTGTACTGTAGCTCTCGATTATATAAAAATATATAGAAAAAAAGGCTGGGTGTTTACACCTGAGAATGTTAATGGTCATCCTCTCCAGGTATTGGGACTACTAGTGAATTACTTCTTTGTGCTTTTTGTATTTCCTAAAATAAATAATAAAACTTTTGTTTATAGGTTAAAATGTTATCTTTAGAAAAAAAGAATTAAGAAATATAAGGCCTAAAAAGTGACCACAGGTCTTGGTACCATGGAGGTGGCTTTGCTTCGATAGAGTGTGTATAAGCAGCCGGTCATGGGTAGAAAAGTCCTTGTTAAGGGACTGGAAACTCTTCTAGAGGTTTCTTTCAAGGAGCTTGACCAAGAAGGGAGAGAAGGAGATAGAGCAGGTAGCTAGAGAGGCAGGTGGGTCAGGGAAAGAGTTTTTGCTTTTCTTTAAGATGGAAAAGACCTGAGCATGTGTGTAGGCGAAGAGGGAGGAGCAGCAGAGAGGGAGAGGCCAAAGCCAGAGAAAAGAGACTGCAAACAGGAGGAGGGGAGCCTGGAGAGGGTGGCCAGAAAAGGGCTGAGTGATCCCAAGGATCAGGGGAGAGGGAGGGCGTGAGTTTGGCTGTGGCTGTAATCACCCTGGATGCAAGATTTATTCCAGAAGCACTCAGCCACCTGGGCATAGGGACTGAGTGGGTGGCTGGCCCTGCCGAGGAGTGGGAGCCTGGAGGGGGCTGCGAGGGAGCGGGGCATGCCAGTGAGAGCGAGGTTCAGGCGCAGTCACGGGGCTCCAAGGGGGAGCTGAGTGGGGAAGGGAAGTCCAGAGAGGCCGTCAGTTGGGGAGAAAGGGTGTGGGTCTCACGTCTGTACCAGTATCAGTAAGGGCAAAGTGCAAAGGGCAAGGGGTGGAGGCGGGGCAGTGGGGTGGAAAGAGCTGCCTCGATTTGGTCAAAGGTTGGGCAACTGTTGTTTAGGAGTCTGGCTGGGTGTGGTGGCCGGGGATGACAGAAGGTGGGTGTGTTCTGCAGTGATCTGGGTGTGTCTGAGGTCCTCAGACAGTCAGCACATGGAGGGCCTCCCCTCTAGCAGCTGGAGCTCCGTATTTCAGACAGTCTGACTGGAAAACGGGTTCTTTCCGACAGGAGGACCCACTCGGTAGCACAGGCTCAGAAAGGCTCAGAGGTCGGCTTTCTCGAACAACCTCCTCCGGGCTCCCAGCCACCTACCCAGGTCCCATCTGGCCACCCCCCTCCCAGACCACCAGGTACTTACAGAGAAGGACCTTCCCGCCAGGTTGGAGGACTTGACGACCTCTGTCACGCTGACATTCAGACATGTGTGGTCCGTCACAGGGGCAGCAGTTGGGGAGTGCTGGGAGGGCCCTGACATGGAATGAAATTTGGGGGCTGTGACTGGGCCTCCAGGGAAGCAGGGCAGTCTGCGATTCTCAGTCCTGAGAAGACCTCCATGAACCCACCTTGACCCCTCACCCCCAATGTAACCCCCCACACCCTGCTCGGCCCCCATTTCGTGATTCCACCTGGATCCCAGCCAAGCCCCACTTCCTTCCTAATCACCCATCCCCTTTCCCTGGTGAGCCCACAGGTTTCTGTACCCTCGGGCCCAGCAGCCATCACCAACCCAAACCCCCACCCACCACCTTTCTCATCTCCTCCTGCACCGCCTTTTTCAAAGGACGAAAGTTCTGTTGAACTTCCCTGCCACCATCCAGCATGCTAGGATGTAAGGAATACCTAGCCCAGGATGTCGTGCAGGACAGTCAGCAGGGGTGACATGGGTCCCAACAAGCTGAGTGTTTCTTTGACTTTCTTAATAGTGTATAGTGAGTCAAAACTCACTCTTGTGTGACGGCTGCTGGGCTTAATCCCTCCCTGCCAGCTAAAGAGAGTCCTCAGATGTCTGTGCCTCTAAGGGGGTTCTGGCATCACCAGACCAGTTCTCACAGGATCTGGAGCGGGGGTACGAGGGGTGGGAGTCTTGTGAATGAAACAGAAGGAATACAATTCTAACAACAAGAACTCACATTTATTGTTTACTGTATGCACACAGATTAGTGTCTATTATTTCCATTGTAGAAGTGAAAAAAAAAAACAGGTAGCAAGGTCACAGGTAACTTGCCCAAGGTCACCCAGATGGTAAGTGGCAAAGCTGGGGTTTGAGCCCTGCCCATCTGGCTCTTGACCGTGCGCTAGGACGCCTTGCTCCTTAACCACCTCTAGGTTATATGAGCTACTGCCAAAGTGACAGGTCTCCTTCATGTGGTTCAAGAGTGTCTCACTGTGAAACAGTTTCATATGTTACCCACAAATTTAACTCACCTGGAAGTCATTTTATCAGGAAGTGATATTACTTGAGTTTTTTCTTTGTGCCAGATGCCAAGAAAATTGAGGCACCATGCTGCCCATTTCAGAACACAATTGCATCACATACAGAGAGGGGTCATAATTGGAGAGCTAGCAGAGCCACAGAGGGTTTTAGAGACAAGGTAATTACTCGTAGTCAGATAGTGGAGGAGGAATTAGCGTTGGCTTCCTCGTAAGCATTCCAGCCTGGCTAATGCGTATTTTCATTTTATGTTTCTTCTGGAATATTCCAAATTTATTCATTCTTTTTTTAAAAAACAAATGTTTGGGTGTGAGTAAGCACTTCATTTACTTAGTAAATGTTTATCCAGAATCCACTATGTGCCAGGGCACGAGCTGGACACTGGGGATAGAGCGGTCATGAGATATAACTGCCTCACTGAACTTTCTAATTTGCTCTGGAATGATCTTCTATAAGCATCTGTGGTTAACATCCCTTAAGTCTAGTCAGCTGAGCTTTGGCAAACAGAGGGAGGCAGTGTGGGGCAGTGGGGAGGAACAAAGACTCCTGCCGGGGAACATCTGGGTGTGAATCCCAGTCCCGACTCCTCCTCAGAGAGGTGACCTTGAGTAAGTTATTCTCTTCGCTTCAGTTTCCTCTCCGGTAACAAAGTTGCTAATACTAATACCTACCTCATAGGGTGAACGTGCTTAAAAGAGTTAAAATGTTGGACACAGAAGGCTGCCTGGCCTCTGGCAGACGTGTGCAATGGTTAGTGATCCATGCTGCCACCCTTGGGTTGCTCCAGGAGACCAAGTTCTCACAGTAAGAGCTAATATTTATGACTTACTACAGTATATGCAAGTATGTTGGCATCTTTTATTATCACAGTTTTTTTGGAACAACATTCAAAATCCAAACTTTCCAAACAATGCAACTGGCCCTGCAGGTCCAATGCAGAGGCAGGAGGCCAACTGCAACCCCTCCCTGGGGTCCCACCACCTTCCAGCTGTGTCCCCCCAGGCTGCAGAGGCCCAGTCAGAGGCCAGGGCCAGAGTGTGGTCACTCCAGGGTGAGCAACCTGAGGGCAGGGACCACACGCCCCCTGGGCAGCACCGGTGCCCAGCCCTGGGCTCGGCTGGAGTTCTGTGACCCCGGGGATGATGAGGGGCTCTCCCTATCTATATCGCTCGGCCTTCTCCCCTCCTCTCTCCCCAACTACCCCCTTCTTGTTCCTTCCTTCTTTCTTTTTCCTGCATTCCCAGCTCCTCACCTTCCATGTCACTGGCTGGAATGGCCTTCAGGACCAGACCAGTGGCCCGCAGGGAAACGGTGACCTCTCGGGGCCGGTGGCTGAGCAGGGCCTGGGGAGGGGGATCGAGGAACAAGTGGGGGTCCTCAGTACATCTCCCCCACCACGCATCCCCGCATCCACAGTCTGCCTCTGCCCCCTGCTTTCCACCCCTGCCCTAAGAGTCTTGCCTGTGTCACTGAGGTCCCGTAAGGGGCCAGCAGATAAAGGCTCACAGAACTCCTAGCCCCAGAGAGCATGTTCCGCCTTCCAGATCCAGAGGGAAAAAGCCCCAGTGACATCAGTTCAATCCTCTGGTCAGCTATCGAGGAAGGTATTTTTAAGCAAGGAGCCAGCCCCCTTGTTCTTTAAATCAGATCACCTTCTTGTCTACACATAAGGTAAACTTAACCCACCCAGCCCCACAAAACTCCCCAAAGGCCGGGACACTCTAGGGGCAGCTTCAAGAAAAGGGGCAGAAGGTTCCTTTGGCTCTGTCTCCAGGCCACCTCCTGACCGCGCCCACGCACACTGACCTTCTGGTAGCACATGGACAGCTCCGCCCCGGGGCCCTCAGCCACGCCTCTCCTCCTGGGGGAAAAACCATCTGAGGGGAGATGAGAAGGAGCTCAAGGGCGAGCTCCCAGCCCTCTCCACCCCGATGCCCACCTCACCACCGAGGGCCGGAGCTGATTCACCTGGCACCTCCCCCTGGACGGAAAGGCAGCACTTCGGGGCCAGGCTGTCGTTCAGTCTGGGGGAGCTTGGAGGGGCCAAGGACAGCCCTGGCATTCAGCAGAGGTGTGGGACAGAGTGGCAGGGGGATGTAGGGGGACGCAGGTATCATTAGGTGAGAGGTAAGAGGAACAGGGTGTGGGGGAAGCTGATCCAGGGAGACCTTGACAAAGGGAAGCAGAGGCTCACCTTTGGGGAATTTGGAGTCTTGGATCTTCACCTTCAGCTCAGTGAGGAAAATGTCCTCTGCAGGGTCTTGGCTCAGGTCACTGAAGAAGATCTGGAGAGAGGAAGGGCAGGAGGTTTAGACAAGGCTGACTCGATAGGCCCAGGACAGCTCCCCTTACCCCCGAAGCATGAAGACGTGGCCGGTTGGGAAAGTGTCCAGGAGTGGGAAGGTGGTCCCATCCATCCTGCCAGCACTTCAGGCTGCTTTAAAAACTGCCTGGATTTGAATCTGTCTGTATCTATGGTGATACAACAGGTTTATAAATAGTGGCAGAAACTCACTGAAAACCCAAACCACCTGGTAGCCGCTACTGTCTAATGGGGAGGGCAGGAAGGAGAGGGGACAAAGCTGATGTCAGGGAAGGGTAATAAAACTTCTTGTAGATGCTGGCCAGAGAGCAAGGACAGAAGGCAGAGTTCAGTCCTGGGAAGTGCACAGAGAGCCGCCACTGTGCAAGGAGAGGGCATGCAACGGCTGATGTGACCCTGGGAGTCCTGGTGGAAATCCGGGAGGAGGAGCCCAGGAGAAAGGCGGCAGGGAAAGGAGAGGCCGAGTGTGGGTGGCGGGAGACAGAGGGCGTCCCAACAATGTGGAACAGTGGCCAAGGGGTTTTTGAGAACAGGAATGTGAGAAAGAGGAAAGCAACCCCTGAAGGCTGGGAGCTGGCCTGGCACTCACAGTGAGACCACGGTGTCCTGTTGACTGTCAACAATTCACAGATGCCAACATCATTAGGCAAGGCCACTATGTGAGTGTGACTGATCAAGACAAAAACTAGATACTCCGGAACGTGTGCTGCCATCCCTGCCCTCCCATCCCAGCCAAACACGAGTAGCCACTGAGTCCTTGGCCTTTTCAGTAAGAACCATCGAGATCCCGTCACTGAATTACTCCCACACCCTGCCAGCAACCAATCCCGAGCACAGTCCTGCCTTTTGGAACCTCCCCCACCCGCCCAACACAAGCCCCCTCCTAGAACACGTTCTTTCTAAAAGGGGTGTGGAGGGAGAGAAGGTGATGTGGGGAGTTAGCTACGCTCCCAGCAAAAATTCAGGTCCCTTAAGCAGGGGTTATCGCAAAGGATAAGAAAATAATAGAATAGAGAAATAAAAGAATACACAGAGATGAAGGTATAGTCTTATAGATTTATGTAAAGAAAAAGCAAAGGGGTCCCCACAATATCCCCATCAATTGTGAGGCCAGGAGTGAAGTTTCACATGGGTATTTATAGGCACAGATATCGGTTGCCAGAGGTAACAGGTTTACATAATAACAGGTAATTAGTTTTAGGTTAAAAGTTTTTCAAAAAGCTTCTATAGATCCCTTAATTAACTCTATCTATGTGAACAAACGGTTACAAAATCTTTCAAAGACAAATTTCTAAGTTCTAAGAGATAGCTATCACTTAACAGAAGGGTTACACAGAGATATAGTGGCTCCATATTTCTTTATCTAGTTATTGTGAATGGAGACAAGAAGTCAGGAGTGAAGCAGGAACTGTCCCTTGGGCTAATCGCTTTTAGCCACAGGTGTCTGTCTCTGGGCACTCTTTGATCAGCTCTCATCCCGAGGCTCCATGCAGACCTGCTTTGTCTCCATGAAGACCTGCTTTGTTGTTCAAAGCAGGCAAAAACCACAGGTTTGAGACTGCAGCGTCACCTTGGAAAGCAGCTGCTATGGACCTTTGAGACAACCTCCTGAGGTGAGACGGCCTTTGGTATGTGAACTAACATGTTCACATATTCCTTCAGGGCAAAGCCCTGCAAAACTGAAATCATTTGTCTCTCTAATATTATAGGGGGTATTTCAATAAAGAAATAATTTTATGGAGCAACAAGGTGAGAGCACCTTGAGTAATGGGAGTTCTGATTAGAGACTGGAAAACAGAGTTCAGGATTTCCGAGTTAAAGTGTTTCCCGGATGATTTCCATAGCAGCCTAGCCCTGGCTCCCACTCCTCCAAGAGGCCATGTAACAATGTCTACTACCACTTGCATTTGAGGTCTTAGAAGTTAATAATGATCTGATTCATCCAAAAATTAAGAAGGTAAAGTTAACAGCCAAGACAGTCTGGGTGTGCTGTGTTCATGACTTGCAGCCTGGTGACTGGGGTTTCCCCAGAGCCAGTGTATTTAGGCTGTGGGTGCTGGGGCCTGGCAGGCTGGTGTGGCACCCTAGAAGCCCCAGATGGGATGCTTACCTTGACAGTGTAGATCTGGAAATAGATGGGTTGGGTGCCCATGCGAACATAGTAGGTGATGACATCCAGGAGGAAGGGGTCCACAGTCCGGGACATGTCCAGGGAAGGAGGCTGTGAGGGAGACAGGGAATGTCTTCAGCCGTCTTCCTCCAGGCTACTGTGGGAGGGGCCATTTTCTTAAGAGAGAAACTCCAAAGACCCCACATACTCTCTGGGATGCACTAACCCAGCTGGTCCTTCAACACATTCCAAACCTTTCCTACCACCTGATTTCTACTCCTTATTAAAATATACCTGTCCAGAGAGTCCCATCTCCCCAGGGAACACAAACATATATTGAGCTTCTCTATGTGTAAGGCACTGTGCTGAGTGCTTGGGGTGACAAGAGGCTTGAGCGTATAACTAATGATGATTGAGTCTGGTTGGGGTTCTAGGTTCAGATTGGCTACTTGGCATTGGTGAGGTGGCTGTGGGCAGTTATTCAAACTCTTTGAGGCCTGAGTTTCCTTCTAGGGAAAATGAGATGTCAAACCACATGCTCCAATGTCTCTTTCAGCTCTAATGGTCTCTGGATCTATTAATAAACTAATTAATGTTTGCATGTTATTGGGAATGGACTATGTCCTTGTCCTGCAGGCCCTCCCCCGTCCCATATGATTCTAAAGCATAATAATTGGGTTTTTCAAGCAAACATGACAGAAATCTACCTAGAATGTGATAGTATCAGAGTTTGAAGGAAGTGGAGAGTTTATCTCATCCAACTCATATCCAGTCCTATAAAATCCCTTCTGACTCTCACATCCCGTCTGTTGGAATACTGTTCCCTTCAGAAAGGTCACACTGACAAACTATGAACTTATTCTGATAATGCTGTTATTGCTCATAATGTTTCCAGCCTCTTCATGTGGAAACTGCTTTGGAGTAAGCATAAGGACCATGCAAGTTGTTAATTACAAGGGAAAAGAAAGCAGGGAAAAACTAAAATCTTACATGTGTCCTGGCAGGGGAAAAAAAAGCTACCAACAAAGGAGCACCACTGAGGCCTGCAACAAGTGTTCCTCCTGTGATGTCCTCCAAGTTTCCAGGAAAAGCATTTTAATACCCAGCTAAGAGGTCTTCTGTGTATATGCAAAGACATTTTCAGATTAGGTATAATTCAGAAAGCATGTACACCCCAAATATCTTTATTTGAATATATAAGAAGATAACTCAATCGGTCAAGTGCTAAAGCAAAATGGTTAGCTCAGTAAAGTGGCAAGTAATAAATAAAAATGTAAAAGAAGGTAAATTGTATGTTGTGTGCTTTTACAATTTAAAAAATGAAAATAAATAAATATGTACAAATCAATAGCTTCCTTTTAAAGTAGCAGTAGCTACTACTCAAATATAATGGGAGAAAGATACCATTCACAACATCAAGAAACATTAACAAACATGAGGGTAAAGTTAGCAAGAAATGGGCAAAACCTATATGATGAAAATTGTACCATTATACCAAAGGATATACAAGAAGACGTTAATAAATGAAGAGCTATATCATTTTCTATATCATATGCTCCAAGAGAGGGAAACTTAATATGCTAAAGATATTAATTCTCTTCCAAATTTCAATCAAAATTCCAATCATATTTTAAAAAAATAAAAACAAAACTTGAAGTGAAATTCTAATGTTGATCAGAAAAGATAAATAAACAAGCATAGTCTGAAAAGTTTTGAAAAAAAAGAGTAATGGGGTGGGCTCACACTGCCAGATACTAAAATATAAAAGTGCCAATTTGTACAGAAATAACTAGCTCAAGGAGAGAGAATAGGTATCTAGAAATAAACTTAAGCGTGTGTAAGAATTTAGCAAATGATAAAAGTGGCATTTCAAATCAATGATGCAAAATGGTTTATGCAATAAATAGCTTTAGGACAACTAGCTCAACATTTGAAACAAAATTACATACTTCACGCTAAACACTAACCTTAATTGCAGATGGGCTAATTATTGAAATGCAAAAATTGAGACAGGAAAAGTGTTAGAGTAAATTATCAGTGAATATTGATTTAACCTTTCAAAGCATGACTCCAAAGGCAGAAGCCATAAAGAATACAAGTGCTATGTCTGACTACCTAAAAATATTAAAGTTTTGCAAGTCGAAAAAACTGACAGGCAAGTTACAAAGTGGGAAAACTGCCTGCAACATACAAGATCACAAAAAGGGTATGGTTCTCTTAACTTATTAAAGCCTCTTCAAATCAGTAAAAGATGAGCTTCCCCCCGCCCCGCTCTCTCATTCCCCTCTTGCCTCATCCTACCCCTGAGGCTGACTCTGGATGTCAGGGGTCAAGTGCAATATCTAGAAAAACAGACCCCTGCCACCCCCATTCCACCCTCCCTGCCCCATGGTGTCCTCTGCCTACTCCCTGCCCAGACCCCGGGCCCCCCCTTCCCACCCTGTACCCTCGCTGCCCCTACCATCTCAGCCAGCTTGCGGATGGCGGGGCACAGGGTGTTGACCGTGCTCTCGTACCATGGGTCCGCGCGGCCCAGGAACGCAGCCAGCTCTCCCAGCTCGGGCTGCCTGGATGCTGCAGGCTCCTGGGGGTGAGGGGATGGGGCAGACCCGTCAGGCACCCGCTCTCTGGCACCCTCTTCCTGGCTGGCGGGGCCCAGGGGCCATCGGCCTAGGCTTTGTGAATGTGGTCAAATCATTTAACTTCTTGGGGCCTCAATTTCTGCGCATGAAATTATTGTTCTGTTCTATAAACTGAGATGAAGCTGTGATACCCTTTGCTGAAGGCCACTTTCAATGCCAGGGTCACTGAAAAATGACCCCCAGACTTAAAAGGGGAGAGACAAGTATTGCTCTGACCTTGTTGTTCAACCATAGGAAGTGGAGCATGCAATGGAAAGCCCCATGTGTGGCTTCTGAGACAGAAGACCCTGGAGGTCTCTCCCAGCCCCACACTCTGGGGATAGTGGTTCTAGTACCTGAGCTGGGGACACGAGGCCACAGGTGTTCCCCTGGCCAGCCCTGCCCCCCTCCCAGACCCCAGCTCCTGACCGCGCCCCGCCCCGCCCCAGCCCAGTCACCTTGGGCGCCAGCACAGGGATGTAGTAGAGCTGCAGGCTGAGTCTGGGCGTGAGGCAAAACTTCTGGCTCTCCCGTTTCCTGGCAGTGGGCAGCAAAGCGCAGTGGGTAAGAGCAGGGTTTGGCTTCAGACTCGGCTCATCCTGGCTCTGCCATTTATTATCTCTTGACTCTGGGCCGTTGACGTCAGCTCTCTGAGCTCTATGTTCTCATCTATAAAATGGGCAGAGTAACGTCCGCCTTGCAGCACAGTGCTCCGGGGTGGCCACGCACGGGGTGTACTGCAGGGTCCTCCCCTGTCCCTCCCTGGCCTCTGCCTCCTGACTTCCTGCCACTCCTTGATCCTTCACCAGCCTGTGCCAGGCTCCCCTGCTCCCCAGGCCCGCCCTCGCCCCTGCCGCTGCCCAGGGGCACTACCGGAGTCTGTGGTAGGCCTGGGCCAGGCGCCCCAGCATCCTGTCGTCCCCCAGCACCAGCACCCGGGCTGTGTGCAGCCGGGAGACACCGGGCAGCAGTTCTCCGTCCCCACTGGGCCTGCCTGTCCTCCGGTGCAGGCCCGGGGGCCCGTCCCAGCTGCCAGGCATCAAGAAGTCCGGGGGCCACGCACGCTTCTTGATGCCCCCTCTGCGCTGCAGCCCAGCTCGCTCCATCTCAGGGCTGCCGGGGGCAGATGGCTCATCGGCACCCAAAGGAAGGTCCCGCTCAATGCCACTGTCTGTGGACAGCACGGACACCCGGGCCAGCTCCTGGTCTGGACGGAGGCCCTGCAGATCCAAGGCCTCCAAGTCAGCACTGAGGCGCAGCTGCGACCGCGGGCGGAGGAAGAGCACCAACTCCTTCCCTGGATGGGGGAGCAGGGGACCGTCAGGGCCATGAGGGCACCTGAGGCTGGCAGCACCCCAACCCTGTGTCCAGCCAGCTGCCCACAGAGAACACACATACACACAGACATAAACACACGGACAGACACAGATACACACAGAGACAGATACACAGACACGCAGATGTAGACACATACACGCACACATATAGACATGCACCCCATTTCCAGCCAGCCCCCACACAGGAGTGGATGCACCGGCACGTACAGAGCTGCTCCTCGCCGGCCCACAGATGGAACGTGACGCAGGGGCTGGGCAGGGGGACGCCAGGTGGCCGGTCTTGGACAGGATCACCTGCAGAAAAGAGCGGGCTGTGGAAGCCACAGAGGACAGGGGTGTGGGACCCTCCTCTGCCCTCCCTGCCCTGCCCAGCTCCTGTGGGGGGACCTGGCGGGGTGGCAGGGACCCTTTCCTTCCCAGCTGGTCTTGTGGGGTTGGCCTTTCCATCTGTGCCACCACCAGCTCATCCAGGGCCCAACAGAGCAGCTGTCCCCTCCCTGCCCAAGAATGCCTGGTGGCTCCCTGTTTCCCACAAACAAGCCTCCCAGCTCAGCCCTCAGGAGCTGTCACAAACCAGCTCACAAGGCCCTTTCCAACCTGCTCTCCCCACTTGGCCCCTGTCCCCAGCCCTGGGCGGTTCTGTAAGTGCCCTGCCTGCATCCAGACGAGGCAGGGACCTGTCTCTCTCAGTGCTGCTTCCAGTATCCTGCACACAGCAGACAATTAACATCTGCTTCTCTCGGTGACGCTTACAAGCCCTCATCAGCAAAGTCCAGGGGCAGGAGGGAGCCTGGGCAGTCCAGGGGAGAGACCAGGGCCAACCCCTCTCTCTGCTCCTCTTCCTAGAATCCTGACCACTCCAGTGTCCACGGTGGTCATTCCCTCCCAGCAGACCTTGTACCTGCCACGCCTCTTTTACTCATTTGATCCATTTTTCTGGATCCTGCCAATGACCCTGGGTGACAGGTAACATTATTACCCTCCATTTACAGGGAGGGAGCTGGGGCACAGAGAGGTTAAGTAACTGGCCCAAGGTCACAGAGTAAGTGGCAGAGCCAGGCTTTGAGCCTGGGCAGCCCGGCTCCAGAGTCCATGCTCTTGCCCACAGCATTGTGTTTATTATCACTGTCCCATACTGTCCCCTGTAGCTGCAGAGGCTCAACGGAGTGCTGGCCGGTCATTAAGATGCACAGGGCAAGTCTGGGTGGCAGACAGGTGCCCCAGGGCATGGCTGGGGTAGGGAGGGGTGGCCCATATGGTCTCGCCTGGTCCCTGCAGAGTTACTGCTGTTAGCAAGTGGTACCCAAGGGGAGCAAAGCCAGCTTGGCCCAGGGCTTGCTCTAGCTTCATGAGCAGGCACTGCCACGTGGTGGTCAGAGGCAGTACAGGATAGCAAAGCAAAGCGAAAGAGCAGAAAGCTGAGAAGACAGAGTCTGTAGGCAGGGGGTGTCCTGCCCCCTTCACCCTGACTTCCGCAGCCTCCACCTAACCTCGGCTCTGTACCTGGTCTTTGTTCCTTCAAATCCTTTGGTTACTACCGCAGAGTGGTGAAGAACTAGACAGCCTGGATTTGAATCTTAATCTCTTTCTAGCTCAGTTTTCTCTTCTGAAAAATGGGGGTAGTAACAGTTTCTATCTCCTAAGTTTTGCTGTGAGGATTAAACTGATTTATTACGGTATGTGCAATATATTTAAAGTGCTTAGAACAGCAACTGGGGAATAGCAGGTGCTCTGTAGGTGTCAGCTGTTGTCATGATCAAATCACCATCCGGGCCCAGTCTTGACTAGTCCCTGGGCTGCCCGCAGTTCCCAGGCCCCAGGAGCGGCCAAGCGTCCCGCCCGCGGCAGCTGCTCTCTGGCGCCCCCTGCGGCGCGCTGCCAGCTCCCGGCTCCTCGCGGGGCCCGGTCCGGCCGCCCGCCGCTTACCGCCGCAGCGCCCCCTCGCGGCCGCCGGCCCCAGCAGCGAGCAGTAAATCTCCTCCAGCCTCTCCAGATGCTCCGCGCGGCTCGGGCTGGCCTCGCCGGCCATCTGCTCCACGGCTGCCACCACGGCGTGGAAATAGTGCTCCAGGGTGCGGCGGGAGCTGGTCTGTCGGAGAGGAGCGTCAGAGCCCAGGGCCTGGCCCCGCACCCACGCACCCAGCTCCCACCCAAGTCCGTAGGGTCCTGGCAGCCTGGCGTGGCGTGGCGCCTCCCCTCTGCCCCGGGGGCAGAAAGGAGCTTCCGGACCCCACATCCAAGGCCCACTCCTGCCCCGCCACAGCTGTTGCCCCATGCTGCCTGCAGGCGGGGGTCCCATCTGCCCCCCACACCCGTTCTGGGGAGACAGCTGTGGGCTGAAACATCTGTAACCCAGAGGGGCAGAGATGGCGGCCGCTACCCTCCCCACAACCAGAAAGCATCACCAAGCACTTGGATCAATATTCTGCCCCCCATGTGAATTCCAGGAAGGCAGGGATTTTGTATGTTTTGTTCATGTCTGGGCGCCTGCACCTAGAACAGCTCACCGTGTGCCAGGCGGTGCTAGGTGCTGGGATACAGCAGTGAACAAAACAGACAGAAATTCCTGTCTTCATGGAACTTACAGTACATGTGTGTGGCAGGGGGCAGGCGATAAAAAAAATAAGTAAAATGTATAGTTTAATACGTAACAATAAGTGCTGAAGAGGAAATACAGCAGGGAAGGAGGATGTGGAATTTGGGGGAGGGGCTGAATATTTGGATTGTGTGGTCTGGGAAGCCTCAGCTGAGAAAATGGCTCAAAGTAAGGACTCAAAGGAAGTGAAGGGGTGAGTGCTGCAGATATGCTAGAGAACATCCCAAGCATAGAGAGCAGCACATGCAAAGGCCCTGGGGTGCAAGTTTGCCAGCCACGTGTGAGGAGCAACAAGGAGGCCTGTGTAGCTGGAGCAGAGAAAATGAGAGGAAGAGTACAGGAGATGGATCGCAGAGGAAATGCAGAGCGGGACAGATCATAAGGGCATTGTAGGCCACTGTAATGATGTTGGCTTTGACCCTGAGTGAGATTCTGTAGCAGCTACTGTAGTGGTGACCCCGATTCCCACCTTCAGGACTGACGCACTCATTAGCCCTGCTGCTGGGAGAACTGGTAGCCGGAGCACTCAGTGGAGTCTCCAAAATCGCCCTCAGTGGAAGAGAGCCACCTCTCCAAGGGCATGCCCCCTTCCTGGGGACAGTCCACATCCAATGCCTAGTGGATGTGGAGGCATAAAGGCCTTGCCCCGCACCCCAATTCCAGACATTTCTAAAAAGCCAGCTCAACTCCAGAGCTTCCCATAGACCCAGCATCTACATAACGGCCTTGCTTCTTGCTCTGCCCCATCTTGCATCCTTCATGCCCCATGCGGGCTCCTCAGTAAACTTTCTGCACAGAAACGTTCACACCAGGGGCTGTTCCCAGGGAAGCTGCTCTGCAGCAGAGGGGGAGCCGTGGGGATGGCAGAGTGGAGGCTTGGCATGACCTAACTCATGTCTTAGCAGCTACAGGATTGAGAACAGATTACGGAGCCAGGGGGCCACAGCAGGGGCAGGGGGCCAGGAGGCACTAAGGCCGGCGTGGTGGCAGTTGAGGTGGTGGGAAATGGCTTGATTCCACCCACATTTGAAGGTAGAACCGATAGGAAGAAGTCTGCCCCAAGGTTTTTGCCTGAGCGGGTGTAAGAATGGCATGCGGTGAGCTGATATGGGGAGAGGCTTGGGCGGAGCTGACTCTGGAGCTCAGTAGAATGATGGCTTGTGGACAAGAGGAAAATCGGACCCTGAGAAGCAGCAACTGGCTCAAGGTCACACTGCCAACCCACGGGAGAGCTGGCTCTCAAAGCTGTGTCTCCTGACTCCCTTCCTTGGCCTGGTTCCCACGTCTCTCTGGAAATCCCTGAATTCAAGGTTTAGCAAAGAAACCTCCCCTGGGCTTTGCACCCCTGACCTCACATGGGGCAGCCCTACCTTGAGACACCCCTATCTCAGCACCCAGAACACAGTACAGAGGGTCAGGGAGATGGGGTGTCCCAAGCTGACCTCCCAATCTGGGGACCTTGCTAGTTGGTCCTGTGGACACATGGAAGACCAATCTATTCCCCATCTGGGTCTCACACCAGGCCCTCAGTAGACAGAATGTGGGCTGACAGTCAGACAAGTCCTACCTGCCAGGCAGGTGACTGGCAATAACACCCCTAAACCTGCCTTAAGAGGCAGAATTCCAGAGAGGAGGACTGAGTCTCAGGGGGGTGGGGAGTGGTGGTCAACATGAGAACCCCAGGCCAGGCTGATGTCCAGGAGCCCTAGCACCCAGTGAGGGGTACCAGGGGACTGTGAGGACCCCTCTAATGCTAACCTTCTCAGGGTCTCCAATTTCAGATCAACAACACCTTCTCTATAACCTCTCCTTGCTCTCCTCTGCCCCTTACCCAAATCCTCTATACACAGGAATCCAGACTCAGAGCAGTGGGCTCTGGATAAAGTGAGGTGGGAGGGGAAGATATAACATTTTGACTACACCTAAAGAAATACAGCTTTTACTTTCAGTGTTTCTTTTTTCCATTGCAAAATAATATATGCAACAGAGCTATGAGTTCTAGCCCTGAACCCCACCCCATTCCTGACCTGGTATCTCTCAATCCTATCCCATTCCTGCTACCATCAATCCCAGCCCACCTTCATTCCTAACCCTATCCTGAACCCCAGCTGCCTCCAAGTTGGGGATGGTGTGAGTCTTGGGGGTGGGTTATCTATTTCCTATGTCACCAAGGAACAAAAATCGGCGCTCTTACACGTTTGACTTGGTTGTGTCAAAATGATGCCTACACTATGGCCTATCTTGTGAGCCAGAAACAACCGCCAGAGCTGCAGGAAGGGCAGTGGGAACTGCTGAGTTAGCAGACAAATGCTGGGTCAGGAAAACTCCTCTCTTCCCCACCTTCCTGAGAGTCATGGCCAAATGCAGGGAGAGGGGACAGTGTGGACATTAGGGGCCATACGTGTGTGCTGAAACCAAGATGAAGCTTTAGGTATGAGTTAGTGGAGCGTGGGGAATTCTCCCACATGTAGCTGTGTGCCGCAGACCCCTACAGGGGATGCTATGAAAGCAGCGGAAGTCAAGGATGGTTGGGTCGGGTGAGTCAAGCACCCTTGATAGGCCCAAGCAGGTGGGTAACCACAGAAGAATGGTGTCCTAAGTATAAGAAAGGTGCTCTTTGAGAAAGAGAATGGCAGAAAGCAATAAGCATGGTTTAAGAAGGGGCACAGCCATACATAAAAGGAAAGACTTGCCAAAGAAAGGATCCAAGAGGGAGAGTTCAGACTGTGGGGGATTCCAGGAGGAAAACAACAGGAGGAAGAGAGTGAGTCCAGTGCATTTTGATGGGCAGAGCAGGGTCTGAGTCATGGGCTGGGGAAAAGGACTGACTCCCCTACTTCCTGGGGCAGGGCACGACGGGCAGGGGATGGCTGAAGCCTTGAGGGTACCCCGCCCCCAGTCTGGGTGCCTGGCCCCTCCTGCAGCCCTGAGGAGTAGCAGCTCAGAACCTTGGCCGTGCCCAGTCTAGCCTCCCAGCAGCCTTCCCCATGCCACACTGCAGAAAGTCGCCTCTGACAGGTAGCAGTCCCCTGTCCCCACCCAAGAAGTCTAGCACCTGGTTCCAACCGTTGGCCAGAGTATCTCCAACCTATGGGATTTCTTGGGTCACACATGGGGACCAAAACTGAGTCAGAGAAGAAAGCTAGGAAATAAGTGCTGGAAATAGACTAAACACTTAACAACAGGAACAGAGGATTGGTTAAATAAATAACAGCACATTCATAAGAGAGAACATTGTGCAACCTTTAGAAGTACATATTTTCCAAGGAAAATATTTCCACCTGGCATATTTCCAACGGCATGGGAAAATAAGTACTATAAATATGCATAGATGCATATATATGCATACATACATAGGCAGTATATATTAATAAAACTGTTTATGGGGTTTGGTGTCCCAATTTGTTAAAAAAGAGATGGGGAGGTTGGAAAGCAATTGAACATAAGCTTGACATCAGCGAGATCTGGGTTCAAGTCCCGGCTCAGGCACTTTGCCTCTGTGTGACCATGAATGGGTTATCAACGTCTCTGTGCCTTAGTGTCCCCATCTGTAAATGCAGATAATTTTATCCATTTCACCATGTTGCGGGGAGAATTTTGAAATGTGATAGATGTAAAGTGTTTAACACAGCTTCTGGAACACAATAGATGTTCAATAAACAGTGACATTATTATTGTCATGATTCTTAAGGGACTATAACAACATGTCCATTGTAATTATGTCTGGGTCGAAGGTTATGAGTGATTTTTATTTTCTTCTTGAGTTTATTTGCATTTTTCAAATTTTCCTTAGTAAAAGTGTATTAATTTTTTATTTGCAGGGGGGAAGTGATATAAAACAGGAGAAGGGGGACAAGTAGAGTGAGTGATTGGCATGAATGTGCAGGGACCCGGGCTGGAACCTGGGGCTGGGGTAGGGCATTTACCTGCAGCTTCCTGTGCAGAGCGCCTGCTTGGCAGGCCTCCCCCAGAGCCGCCTGCAGGGCGTGGGAGACCACGTGGCGCATGCAGGCCTCTGGCGTCTGCTGCTCCTGGGCCGCCTCTATCTCCAGGAGCAGGGCGCTGCACACGGAGGCAGACACCAGCTCGGGATCCACGAAGAGGAACACTCTGCCGGCAGAGGTGGGGGAGGGGCGGGGCTGATGAAGATGACTACTGGCAGAGTGGCCACTGGATGGGCACCCTCAGGGTTGGGCAGCACCCCCAAGTTATTTAGTTCCTCTAAAAAGAGGAGCCTCAAATTCAAAAGTCTCTAAGTGGGATGACAATAGGGAGTGGCGGGGACTAGGGCAAATTACAGCACGCACAGCCCTCCGGAGGGACAGTTCCAGTCTATTTTGCTGTAGTCGTCTGTCTTCACACAGGAAAGCAGGCCTTGTCCTGTGTCTAGGTAAGTTCCAACCTTAATGCTGCTCTCTCCCTCAGCATCCTGGCCCAGCCACCACGCCACCATCTAGGAGGGATCCTACATCCTTCCTGCCAGAACGGGGGCTCTGAACCCCAAGTGCATCCCATCTTCTCTCATCACCCTTAACACACTGGAAAACCAACCTCACCTACTCTCCCCTCCTCACTGAGCTGTGTCATCCCCACTTCTCCAGCGCCAATTCCCTCGGGTCCCCTTCACCTCCCTGCACCTGTCATGAACACAGCGCCCCAAGCCTCAAGCCCAAGCTGTGCCTTTCAGTGCCCAGTCGGAGAGAGGTATCAACCCCAACTTCATCACCCCTTTCCTCAACACGGACCGGGGTCGTTTCCTCAATCTTATCTAAAGGGCTGGGCACACTCAGAGGAAGACCTCCCGATTTCATTGTGTGAGTCCACCGTGGACATTCCGGAGCCACCTCTGCCTTCCTGGCCCGGTGGGTGCTGCACCATGGCCGGGGGCAGGACGGAGGTGCAACAGAAGAACTCCAGAGTGGCCCCGAGGCCATGTCCACCTTCTACGTGTGAGTGGGGTAGCTCTGAATACAACCCAAGGAGAAAGACCCATCCTATTTTCGGTGCTCTCCAGAAAACCATGTGGCCTGTCCACCCTCGAATTGCAAACACAATCCACAGTCAAGGCCGGAAGCTCTGCTGGGGCTCTTCCCAGTCTGGCCTCCTCTTTTGTCCTCCTGTCAGTGAGCAGCCACTGTACCTAACACCTTGAGGGGGCTGAAGGCAGTGACCTCTCTGGAGCCACTCACCTCTCCTGGTAGGGATACAGTTCATTCGTTAAGTTCTGTTCAGCAATGACCGTCCTTTGGTAGAGCGTCCCTGCAGGCCAGATCACGTCAGCCAACCAGCCCCCGAGGCTTGGTTGCCATTCCCCACCTTCCCACAGAGGGTGCTGAGACTTTTGAGCTCCCCAGCCTCCTGGAGAAAAAGGCAAGACCCTGGGCAGTGCGGGAGGTGTCGCATGGGAGACAAAGAGGCAGCTCTCACCTGGGACCGCCGTCTCTGTTTTCAGCCTGATGGCGCAGTCCAGGGCGATCGTGCAGTAGGGGGTGGGCAGGGTCAGCAACCGCGTGCAGAAGGCGTAGGTCCTCCGGTGGAGCTCCTCCGTGATGCCTGTGGCCTGTGGGGGAGGGAGGAGTTGGGGTGCCCAAAGCCGAGGTCATGAAAGGTCCTGGCAGGGATGGGGGGGGCGTCAGGCCTGACAGCCAGACTTGAGCGCACAGCTCTCTTCCAAACCCACGCCTTCCCCATCTTCCCCCAGCACACCTGGGAGACATCCTTTTCCTACCGCCCTCTAGGTTACCAAGATGGAAATTCATCCCATCAAGTTCCCCCGGCAAATCTACTCCCGCCACCAACCCTTCTGCTCCGCCAGGGCACTGCGTTCCTGCAGCTCTCCAGGTTGGGAAACCTGGAGTCACTTCTGCTTTGCTCCTGCTGGCATGGCACAGGCCTGACCCCCTCACGGTGCCCCGAGCTCCCCTGCCCCCTCCTCACGGTGTCCTCTGCCTCTGCCTGAGCCGCACCCCACCCTGCCCCTAACCCTGGGTTCTCCTGCAGCCAGACTTCCTCTTCCTGCCTTCCTCCCTGCCACACCCACCCCTGCGACTGCACACAGCTCCCGATTGCACTTTCTGTGACATTAGAAAAATCTTATCACATCTCTTCTCTGTGTAGGGATCAATGACACCTCCCGTTGCTTGTACAAACGAACCAAAGACCTCATCCTGCCACTCGAGGCTCTCTGTGCATTCTCCGCACTGCCTCGACCTCCCCGTAGTCTCTCCAACGTCCTCTCTCCACGTGGGAGGGGAAGGGCACAGCTTGTGCTTAGAAGCCAGTTTGGCGCAGGCAATCAAGAGGTTTTCCTAGGCTGGCCCTGGCAAGGACTGAGTGTCCACTAAGAGAAGAGGACAATGTCCGGCCCAGCCACATGCGGATCACCACTACCACCTCGACCTGAGCCCCCAGCTTACCTTAGTGAGCACGTACATTAGAGTATGCAGCAAGGGTATGATGACATGCCGGAGGTCCTCGCTTTCTGCCTGCAAAACAGGAGATGGATCGCGTGACATTTTCTGGGCTGGGAGGCTCCCTACATCCTAGCAGGAGGCAGTCTTGGGGGAGCGGAGTGGGAGGGCAGGAGATAGGGTGGACGGCAGCCAAGGGGAGTGCAAAGGGCCACAGTCTGTCCTGGACAGAGGGTGGGGAGGAAGGGAGCACAGATGTGGAGCCCTTCTGTGAGGGCGTAGGGGGGCGCAGGGGTGCAGGGAACTCCGTGGAGGAGGGCTGGCACTGACTCAGAGCAGGAGCGTCAGCAAAGCGACAAACAAACCCCCAACTTGGAGCCTCCCTGGAGCGCGGCGTTTCCCTAACAGCTGCACACAGAACACTGTGTGGTGCGGAGGATAATTTTAGGTGGTACAAGGATAATTTTGAAGAACGTCAATAGTTATATAATTATGTTTATAGGTGCCTTCCGTTTCTGACAAGTGATATGGGTTT
Source organism: Cheirogaleus medius (assembly GCA_008086735.1). NCBI lineage: Eukaryota > Metazoa > Chordata > Mammalia > Primates > Cheirogaleidae > Cheirogaleus > Cheirogaleus medius. The sequence goes on from VBSM01001082.1 coordinate 4,391,599, forward strand.
TCCATTTATGGTCATGTTATGGGGTTTCTTTCCTTTTTTATTTTTTAAGAGAAGGATTCTCGCTGTGATGCCGGGCTGGAGTGCAGTGGCTATTCACAGGCACGATTATAGCTCACTACAGCCTTGAACTCCTGGGCTCAAGTGACCCTCCTGCCTCAGCCTCCCGAGCCCCTGGGACTAAAGGCTGCCGCTGCGCCCAAGCTTCTTTCTGAAATATGTTTATCCACGTAAAACAATGGTAATTGATGTAAAGAAAATATTGCTTATGTAAATGTACAGGGAGGGAGACGTATAATACATGGTGAAAATCAGGCAGGCGGTCCACAGATGACTCAGTTTGGGAAATGCAGCGCTGCAGGGACTGAGCCCCCAGCCCGTCCACCCCTTTCTTCCTCTCACCCCCACTGCTTCCCCGAGGCCGGGAACCCACCTTCTCCAGTTCTCGGAGCAGAATGCGGACCAGCGCCGGACTCTTACCAGGATCTCGCTCGACCTTCTTGTGCAGGGACCATCTCCACATGCCTGGGCCAGGAGAAAGGGGAGCCCGGCGGGGTAGGGGGCTCTTAGAGGATGCCCCTCTGAGCAGGACCCTGAGCCCTGGAGCCCCAGACTGTGGTGTCTGACCGCTCCACCAGCGATGGGTTCCAGGTACACCTGGGTGGGCTCCTCACCTGGGGGGAATAGTGATCCGTAGCCCTTTGGGGACAGTGAACTCTCAGGACAGAGAAAAGGGCAGGTGGGACACAAGTGGGGATGGTGTGTGCGTGTGCATTACACAGCAGCAATGTCTGCAGGCGTGTGTCCCCAGCCACATTCTGGGAGCCCCGCTGGCCTGGAGTGCGGAGGGGCATTTGGTTTGGCAGTGAGCGGGGGAAGGTGGTTAAGAGAGAGGGCGCAGACCCCCATGTGCTCCGCGGCAGTTCCAGGAGGGTTGAGTGAGGGAGCGGAGGAGTCTTCTCAGTCCTTCAGGCTCTAGGCATTTCCAGCAAGAAGAGGGCCTGGCTGGAAGGCCCTCACCCCATGAACTCCAGGCCGGGGCCCTTTCCTGAACATGTGGGCAGACACCTGGCTGGGCTGGGGTGGGGGACGCAGAGGGAGCAGCCATCACCCGCCTGCTGGCTCTTACCTTGGTTGCTCTGCAGGGCCGGGGCCTGGGCGCTGAGCTCCCGGAGCACAGCCTGCACGCTCCTCTGGAGGTCCAGCTCCGCATCTGGGCAGCAGTGGGGAGTGGAGACGAGCTCAGCCTACCTGGCCCCCCTTGCCCCACCTCCACCCCCCTGAGAATGTCTTTAATCCCTTCTATGAGCCTCAAGAGGTGACAAAAGTAATCAACTTAGAGCTGTCAGCCCACACACCAGCCAGGGCTGGAATACAGCCTTTCCTTCCAATGGCATTTCTGGGTTCTTGGTTTAAAGTGCAGTCTGTATACCACTGGGGATAGGCAAGATAATTTTAGGTGGTACCCCAACAATCTTAAAATCTGAATAGTTACGCATGTATTTTAATGCATATTAGAAGAAATATATAACAAGTTTCCTTCCTTCCTTCCTTCCTTCCTTCCTTCCTTCCTTCCTTCCTTCCTTCCTTCCTTCCTTCCTTCCCTCCCTCCTTCTCTCTCCTGGTCTCTCTCCTGCTGTGCACTGCACAGAAAAACATTCAACTGTGACAACCATGTTGTCCTCTCTTCTCCCTCATTAGAAGGGTAGCCAAGCCTTTGTCTTCTGAGCTCTAGGTTCCCCTGTTTTGCAAGGGGAGTTAACTTTTTATGTTTCACAGAAAAATAGAGAAGTTGCCAGTAGCCCTGGGAGACAACTTCAAATAAACTTTGTTTTTTCCTGAAGTCTGGGCAGCCAGAACAAAGTTCAAAGTCTCAGGCTTTGCTCCACATCTGGCTTGCAGACCTGTTTTGCTTGGGCTTGTGTAGTGTCTTAAAACAAAACAAAACAAACAAAACAAAACCAAATTAGCTGCCAACATTTACAAACCAGGAGATTTTGCATAAAAGTTTGGGTTTCTGGAATCTCTTGAAAATCTGAAAATGTGTTGACACTGAGCATGCATTCTTCTGGAGAAGCTGCCCCCTTGAGATGGGCACAGCTTCTCTAGTTCTTCACTGTCCCCACTGTCCTGTGTTCCCTGTTTTCATTCATCCACAGCCTCTACCTGGACCCTGGAGGCCTGGAGCTGAGACCCCTGGCCAGCCGACTGAACTGATCAAGCTGGATTGTCTAAAAGGGGTGGGGATGAAGGCTGATGCTTTTAGCTAAAGAGCAGAGTGGCCCAATCCAAGGGTGGGAGGTTGGATTCCCCAACACTGTGAGGGCACAAGGGTTATGGGGTTCCAGGGAATGAGGAAGACTAGGCTGGCTGGGACATAGCTTACCAGTGGTGGCCAAGATCAGATGAGGACAGCTAAGCACTGAACCCTGTGCCTTTGAACGCCACAGCAAAGGTCTCCTGAGCCACTTTTCACCCGAGCACAAGAATGTCCCCCACAGGACGCTCCTGTCTCCCTATGGACCATGTGACCCTGGCCGAGCAGTTCTGGAGGCTGCAGCCACAGTGGACGGGAGACCACAGACTTTTCCCACTGCCCAGACTTGTAAGCCCTGGCTTCTCACATGCTCCCAAGGAGGGGGGAATGATACTGGGATTCATCTTAACCTTGGAAAATGAGAGCTTGAAGCTGGTTTTGATTTGATTAAGTGAAAGAAAGCAATGGGATGTTTCTTGTGCCTCAAATGTCTTGGGGTTGTCCATAAATGATATGCATGTCTGATGTCATCGTTGACTCAGAACAGTCAATAAATAAATGACATCCATTAGGACTATCCTCCTCTCCATCCGGGAATGTGGACTATTACTGTTAGGTATTACTATTATTATTACTATTACTATTATTATTACTACCTAACATTTAAGTAGCACCTGAAAGGCATACTCACACAGAGTCTTCCATAGGTGTGACAAGATGATGCTATGCGTTCATCAAACCAGGTTCATTTTTGTCACAGGTAGACAGGAAGACTACATTTCCCAGACACCCCTGCTGTTAGCCAAAAGCCATGTGACTGAGCTCTGGCCAATGGAATGCAGGGGAAGTGATGTATGTCGCTTGCAGGCCCTGTCATAAAGTCCCCTGCACTGTCCTCCATACTCTCTCTTCAGTCCCTGAATGACTTCTTGGAGCCCAGATTGGACTGTGATGTGAGTGAGAATAAACGTTTGTTGTGCTAATCAAATTTGGGGTTGCTACAGAGCTACTGTTCTCTGACTGACTCTTGGATACACAAAGTGTTTTCCAACGTATTATCTCAATTGATTCTGACAAGGACCCTGTGAATGTGGCAGGGCAGACACTGTTCTCCCTGTTTTCTAGAATCCAGGTCTAGAGCCCTTACGCTTGTCTCATGTTGCCTCTCCCACCGCAGAAAGTCACACCTAGAGGGACCTCGGCACCCATAGGCACCTCTGCCACCCTACATCGAATCCCCCTCACCCCCATGCAGTAAAAAGGCTCTGATTGTTCTAGAAACCTTTGCAGTCTTGTCCTTGTTTGCAGGGATGGAAAAATAACAAGTGCCCTTGAAATATCGCTCTTTTCTGTCCCCTAAAATAAATATTTTACTTCCCAGGTGCCCCTGTTCTTAACTCTAGGATGAGGGCTAGAGAGACTGTGAGGGAAGGAGGGGAGTTAACACAATCGCATGTGGGCAGGCAGCCAGGACGACTGCAGTGCTGGTCACGGGAGGGACAACAGTCCCCACGGGACAACAGTCCTGGTCACAGGGGGCGAACTCCTTATCGCAGCTGCCAGGGCCAGCGTCCCACTTTGGGGTGTGTCCTCTCACCCACTGGATTTGGGTGTCATCTGCCACACCTTTGGGCATGGATGTCAGTGGTTTCACCTGCCCAGTGTCCCTCCGTGCTCATGGCAATCTTGGTGGGGCTATGACCCGGGTGCCCTACTTTGCTCTGGATTCATTATGGGCACAGGACCAAGCTGGCCAAGGTCTCTCTCTCTCTCTCAGAGGTTTATGCAGAGGCTCAAGGAGGGAAGAACACCTGGTGTGCTCTCACGGGCACCCTCTGCCTCTCTTTGTCCTGGTGGCAGGTCTGCCCTGTCACCTGCCTTTCTGGTGTCTGGTGCTTCAGTCCTTCCTTCAATGCTTGGCCACCTTGTTTTTTGAAATTAACTTAGCCATATCAGTTTCTATTGCTTGTATCCAAAGGACCTTTATGGGTATACCTCTCTTCCTGAAAGACTGCGTAGCATATATGTATCGCTATAATTAAAGTGAGTGCAAAGTAAATTGGCTTTGAAATAGTCATGTGTCGCTTAACAACAAGGATACGTTCTAAGAAGTGCATCGTTAGGCAGTTTCATCGTGTGAGCATCATGGAGTGTATGGACACAAACCTAGGGGGTGTAGCCCCTTACACGCGTGGCTGTAGGGTCTGGCCTATTGCTCCAGGCTACGAACCTGTGCAGCAGGTCGTTGTACTGAATGCTGCAGGCAATTGTAACACAAGGGTAAGTATTTGTGTATCTAAACATGTCTAAACATAGAAAAGGTCCAGCAAAAATACGGTGTTATAATCTTAAATGACCACTGTTGTATATTAGGTCTGTTATTGACCAAAACGTTGTTCCATGGCCCATGACTATATTTAGGAGGTTTTTCACAGGGCTGCCCGACTCCTGGCCTCCAACCCCAAATGCCAGCTGGTTACAGACAACCGAAAATATTGCCAGATCAGAATTCACTGGGGTTGCCTGACCCAGTGGAGCTACTTCTGATTGGACGAGGCTCTGAGGATGGACGGAGTGCGAGAAGAATCCGTGTTGTGGGGATGATAACAACCAGGCAGCTGACCCTGTCTTTGGGTTCTCCTCCCCTTTCAAGGATCTTCAAGGGCATTAGAGTCTCTGCCTGGTGGCCTACAGTGTGGTCTCTTAGATGACACACCTTGGGAGGCAGGGTCACCCCTCCTTGCTGTCCCAGATTGATATAGGGTGAAGAGTGTAGGCTTTGCCACTTACTAGCCATGTGGCTTTAAGCAAATTACCTAACCTCTCTGAGCCTCAGTTTCCCTTTCAGGAAAACAAGGATAATCATAGCAATGCTCCTACCCTACAGAATCCTTCTGGCATTTGCATGAGGCAATCCATAGTGAAATCATTAAGAGCCCAGACACTGGAGCTAGATTGTCAGGTTCCAAGCCTAATTTGACCGTACAATATCTATGTGACCTTGGGAAAAATACCTGGCCTTGTAAAATGAGAGTAATAATACCTATCTTATGGGGTTGTTATGAAGAACTAAATGAGGCTAGGCACGGTGGCTCATGCCTCTAATTCTAGCACTTTGGGAGGCCCAGATGGGAGGATCACCTGAGGCCAGGAGTTCAAGACCAATCTGGGCAATAGCGAGA
>VBSM01001082.1:4397119-4412906 GCA_008086735.1 Cheirogaleus medius
AAAAAAAAAAAAAAAAAAAAGACTAAATGAGTTAATATTTGTCAAGTGTTTTTCTCACTCCTTGATACAGTGTAAGTGCTATTGATATATAGGTTTTTGTTAAATAATCACAAGTGTTTGGTAATAAATCTCCACTGTTCTTATCATTATTCCCATCCTCCAGCTCAGTGACCTGCAAGCATCTGGGGTCTCGTGTACGCATGTGGATGTCCGTCTCTCGATATGCACTCACATTTGGGCAGCTGAATGGGGTCCCCCAGCCTGGCTGGGTGCAGGGGTCCTGCCAGCCGTGGGGCATACTCACCCACACGAGGGGCCCTCGCCGCTGAGCAGCAGGCCCACTAGACCCTGACCCCCCCAACACTGACCTGAGCTCTCCATGGGAGCCTGTGGGGAGCGTGAGGAGGATGTGGTTGTCTCAAGGCGGCAGAATGGAAAGCAAAGTGGTTGTTTTTCTGCACAGAGGTGGTTCTGCAAAAATAGGAGGTAGTTAGCGTAAGGGGTGGGAAGGTGCAGAAAGTATATTTGGGAAATGGAGAAGCTCGTAGGGGACCCAGGCTTTTAGCATGCTGGAGGGAAGTCTAGATTTATTTAAGAAATACTTATATAGTGCTTACTGTGTGCCAGGCACTCTTCTAAGCACTTAAAAAATGCCAACTCTTTAATATTAGCATTACACGTACGAGGTAGGTATTATCCCCCCACCCCAGTCTACAGATGGGGAAACTGAAACACAAAGAGATTAAGTGACTATTCAAGGTCAAAAAGGTAGTAAGTAAAGGAATGAGGACTTGAACTCAGACCATCGGGATCTAGACCCCTGCCCGCAATCATGACTCCAGGCTGCCTGACTGCGGCCAGAGCAGGGAGTGCTCCCAAGTCTGCTCCCCAAACAGTCACCCCAGTGGCTGAAAAGCAGAGGGACTCCGGAAAAATCCAAGAGTTTGTTCTTTGGAGAGAAACAAACAAACATATACCTGGAGAAACTAATCTTAAGAGAGAGAACAAAGAGACAATATTAGAAATGATAAATATCATGTATATTTATTGATAGCAAAAAAGAAAATCTGAGTCCTCTATATCATACTGGTTATAATAGGAAAGCAAAAATGACTCAAAGGCTCTAGAAGAGTTAGAAAAACTGCTTATATAAGCAACCAGTGAGGAAATAGAGAAAGTTGTCAAAGAACTAGTTCTAAAAAAGTGGTGTCTGGCCCAGATGGTTCATCTGTTAAGTTCTTACAAACCCACAGAGTAAAGAAAATTTCTTTGTTATTTAAACTGCTCCAAAACATAGAGAAAAAGGAAAGTTTCTCAGTTTATTGGACAAAGCCAGCTTAACTTTGATACCAAAATCTAATAAAGGTAGTTTAAAAAAATAGATCGAGCACTTCACACCTACTGGAATGGCTATTATAAAAAACCCAACCAACCAACCAACAAACAAAAAACAGAAAATAGCAAGTGTTGGCAAGGATGTGGAGAAATTGAAGCCCTAATGCATTACTGGTGGGAATTCAAAATGGTGTGGCTACTGTGGAAAATAGTATGGCAGGTTCCTCAAAAAGTGAAACATAGAATTACCATATGATCTAATAATTCCACTGTTAGGTAAATACCCAAAAGAATTGAAAATAGGAACTCAAACAGATACTTGTATACCAATGTTCACAAAAACATTATTCAAAATAGCAAGAAGGTAAAAACAACTCAAATGTCCATCAACAGGACAACAATGAATGGATAAACAAAATATGATATATACATATAAGGGAAAGTTATTCAACGTTAAAAAGAAATGAAATTCTGATACATGCTACATTGTGAATAAACCTTGAAAACATCATGCTGAGTGAAATAAATCAGACATAAAAGGACAAATATTATATGATTTCACTTATATGAGGTACCTAGAATAGGCAAATTCACAGAGACAGGAACAGCAAGTATAATAGAGGCTACAGGGGTTGGTGGAGGAAGAATGAGGAGTAATAGTTTAATGGGTACAGACTTTCACTCTGGGATAATAGAAAAGTTCTGGAAATGGATAGTGGGGATAATCACACAACATTGTGAATGTACTCAATGCCACTGGATTGTATACTTAAAAATTGGTAAAATGGATAATTTTATATTATGCACATTTTACCAAAAAATAGGTTAGACTCACCTATAAATATTGATGCAAAATTAAAAGAAATAAATGTCAACAAATTGAATTCAGCAATGTATTGAAATTATAATGTACTATAAATAATTTCAGCCTATTGATAATCATAGAAATGAATATTTAAATGTGAGATACCATTGGCAAAGATTAGAAAAAATAATGACATCCAATATTGACGAGGATATGAGAAAATTTTCTGTCATACAGACTTGGAGAGAAGGGAAATTGGCATAGCATTTCTGGAGGGTAGCTGAGCAGTAAGTATCAAAATTCAAAGTGTTCATACTTCTTGTCAAAGCAATTTCCACTTTTAGGAATTTATCCTAAGGAAAATATTGGACAAGTGGATAAAGGGTATGTACAACAATATTCGTTAAAACATTGTTAATAATGGAGGCAAAACAGAAGAAACTTAAAGGCACTATTATAACATGTCCATTAAATGAATTAATCCAACCAATAGAATACTATGCAGTCATAAAATGATGATGTATATCTAGATTTACTGGATTCAGAAGATTTTCCAAAGTATTCATTTTAAACAGTAGGTAACCAAATAGTTAACGTATTTCTAACATTAATTTTAAGCATAAATTTGCATATATGCATTGAAAAAAGGAAAAACAAACATCAAAATGTGACCTTCGAGTTTCTGGCTCTAGGAAAGATGGAATAAGTACACTCCACTGTAACTCTTCCAGTAAATACAGCTAAAGACTGAATGGTATGCACGGACCAGCTATGTGAGGATTCTGAAAAGTGAATGGTAGCAGGAAACATGGAAGGAACCCAGAACTTGCAGTAAGAACAATCTGGCGATGGATTTTCTGTTTCCCCTCTTCTGTTATATCCCATCCTGGATCCCAGGCCAGCCTGATACTCAGAAGTGCACACTGAGGGGAGGCAGAGGTCAAAGAAAAGCCCTCTCTTTTGGTCGGAGGAGCAGACAAAGGCCCCTTAAAGACGAGAGAAAGATGGGAACCTCCCCCCCTTTTCCATTTTCTCCTGCTGTAGCCCCAAGCAGTGTTGTGCTAGCCATAGTGCAGTGATGAAGGCAGTAACTATGCAGGTGCCTAAAATTCTGAGGAAAGAAAACTCTTCCCTCTAACTTTCCATGCCCTTGGGAACTGTGGTCCGAGCAGCATGGGAAAAATCCTTATTGCTTTTTCCTTTTATTAGGGGAACAAAAAACAGAACAAATGAAATGAATAATAAAATGGTAGACCTGAATCCAAACATATCAGTACTTACATTAAATGTAAATGATCTAAGCATATCAATTTAGACAAGATTGTCAGCATAGCTAATAAAGGGAAGAGGAATCAACTCTATGCTGTCTACAACAAACTCACTTCAAATATGACATAGATAAGTTAAAAGCAAAAATACAAAAAAAGATATACCAGGCAAACACAAATCAAAAGAAATTTGAAGTGGCTATATTAATATGAGGCAAAGGCCGGGCATGGTGGCTCACGCCTGTAATCCTAGCACTCTGGGAGGCCGAGGTGGGAGGATCACTCAAGGTCAGGAGTGCAAGACCAGCCTGAGCAAGAGTGAGATCCCGTCTCTACTAAAAATAGAAAGAAATTAGCTGGACAACTAAAATATATATAAAAAAATTATCTGGGCATGGTGGCATATGTCTGTAGTCCCAGCTACTCAGGAGGCTGAGGCAGAAGGATTGCTTGAGCCCAGGAGTTTGAGGTTGCTGTGAGCTAGGCTGACGCCACGGCACTCTAGCCCGGGCAACAGAGCAAGACTCTGTCTCAAAAAAAAAAAAAGAGGCAAAGCACATTTCAGAGAAAGGAAAATTACCATAAATAAAGAGGGACATTATGCAACGATACAAGAGTCAATTTATGAAGAAGATATAACAGTCCTAGATGTGTATGCACCTAAAAATAGGATTTCAAAATACATGAAGGAAAAACTAGTAGAACTAAAGGATAAGTGAATAAATCTGCAGTTATAGTTGGAGATTTTAACAGTCTTCAGTAATTAATAGAACAAGTAGATGGAAAATCAGCAAGGATGTAGAAAAACTGAATAATACCATCAACCAACTGAATTTAACTGACATTTGTAGAATACTATACACAACAGCAGCATACAAATTCTTTTCAAGTGCACATGAAACATTCAAGTGCACATAAACCATATTCTGGGTCATAGAACAAACCTTATCAAATTTAAAATAATTTAAGCCATACAAAGTTTTTGCTGACCATAACAAAATTAGATTTGAAATCAAGAAAGATAACTAGAAAATCTTCAAATACTTGGGTATTAAACAACACATTTCTAAATAATCCATGGGCTCAGAATATAAAAGAGAAGGGAACACTTCCCAACTCATTTTATGAGTCCGGCATTACCCTGATACCCAAACCAGACAAAGATAATGCAAGACAAGAAAATAGACCAATTTCCCTAATGAACATACATGGAAAACTCAAGTCTAACAATATAGAGAAAAGAATAATGCACAAAGACCTGATGAGTTTATCCCAGGGATGCAAGGCTGGTCCAATATTTGAACATCAATCAATGTTATCCACCATATTAAAGACTAAAAAGTAAAAACCATATGATTATATCAATCAATGCAGTAAAAGCATTTGATCAATTTCAACACTCACTAATGAGAAAAACTTACAGCAAGAAAAAGGAATATAAGGGAACTTTATTAATCTGATAAAGGCCATTACAACCAATAACAATAATTACAACCCCACAGCTAACATACTTAATGGTGAAAGGCTAAATGTCTCACCTCAAAAATCAGGAAAATGCAAGAACATTCACTCTCCCCACTCCCATTCAACATGATATTGGAAGTTCTAGCCAGTGTCATAAGGGGGAAAAAGAGGTATACATATTGGAAAGGAAGAAATAAAACTATTTGCGAATAATATGACCCTACGGGCAGGTGACAAATCTACATAGAAAATCCCAAAGAATCTATAAAAAAATCTCTTGGAACTAGTAAGTGAGTTTAGTAGGGTCACAAGACACAAGGTCAACATGCAACATCAGCCTTATTTCTATATACTAACAATGAACAATTGGAAACCAAAACATAAAACACAATACCATCTATCATAGCTTCAAAAATTTTTTTATAAAGATATACTTAGGGATAAATCTAACAAACCATGTGCAGGCTCTATGTGATGAAAACTACAAAATGTTGACTAAGTAAATCAGAAAAGATCTAAATAAATGGAGCCACATACATGTGTTCATGGTGTGGAAGACCCAATATGCATAAGATGTCAACTCACTCCAGACTGATTTATAGATTTAATGTAATTTCTGTAAAAATACAAGTAGGATTTTTTTTTTTGGTAAATACATACAAGTAGATTGTAAAATGTGTAGGGACAGGCAAAGGAACTGGAATAGCCAAACAATTTTGAAAGAGAATAATGTTTGAGGACTCAAACTCCTTATTTATGAATTACAATAAAGTTATTAGTGAAGGGCTAGACACATAGATCAATGGAACAGAACAGAGTCCAGAAGTAGACCCACACAGAAATGGCCAGTTGATTTTTGACAAAGTTGCAAAGGCAAATTAATGGAGGAAGGAGAGTCTTTTCAACAAATGGCGTTGGAACAATTGATCATCAATATGCAAAAAAATCCGACTTGACTTAAACCCCATACCTTATATAAAAACAAACTCAAAATGGGTCATAGATTAGAATGTAAAATTCAAAACCATAAACTTTTAGAAGAAAACATAGGAGAAATCTTTGTGACCTTATGTTAGGGAAAGAGTTATTGGATATAATACCAAAAGCATAATCCATTAAAAAAATTGGTAAATTGGACTTCATCAAAATTTGAAACTTGGGTTTTATGACAGATATCTTTAAGAAAATGAAAAGACAAAGTAGAGACTTGGAGAAAATATTTGCAAATCACATCTGATGAAGAACTTGTATCTAAGATAAATAACTCTCAAAACTCAACAGTAAGAAAACAAATAATACCCCTAAATGGGCAAAAGATCTAAATAGATACTTTACCAAAAAAGATATGTGGATGGCAAATGAGCACATGAAAAAATGTCCAATGTTATTAAAAGTTCAGGAAAGACAGATGAAAACCATGAGATATCACTATATATTAATACTATAAGATTTTAAAATGGACAATAGAAAATGCTGAGGAGCACATGGAGGAACTGAAACTCTCATATATTACTGGTGAGAATGCAAAATGGCACAGCCATTCTGGAAAATGGTTTGGGGATTTTTCATAAAGTTAAACATCACTTACTATGTGATCCTGTAATCCAAGTCCTAGCTATTTACTCTAGGGAAATGAAAGCTCATGTTCACACAAACACCTGCTCATGGATATGTATAGCAGCTTTATTCATAATTTATCCATAATTCCCAAACTGGAAACAACCAAAATACCTTCAATGGGTGAGTGGGTAAGCAAACTGTGATCCATCCACACAATGCAATGCTCATCAATAAAAGGAGAACTAGCTAACAACATGCGTCAACTTCAAAGACATTACGCTGAGTAAAAGCAGCAGGACTCTAAAGGTTTTGTGCTGTATGCTTTCATTTATATGACGTTCTAGAAAAGGAAAAAAATATAGGATCCAAAAATAGATCAGTGTTCTGAGGGGCTGGGAGAGAGTTTGATTACAGAGGAGCAAAAGTGAACTTTTTTGGGTGATGATACTGCTCTGTACCCTGATTGTGGTGATGGTAACATAAATCTATACATGTGATAAAACTCACAGAACTGTAAAGCAAAAACTGTCAATTTTACTATATGTAAATTAAAAAACTAACGATGTAAAGCATTGAAAGAGAAAAGGAAAAGCCCACACCTTAATTTGGAACTGGCATCACATGCTTATATGCTTTAATAGGTTTTACCAATTCTAGAATTTACCCAAAAAGCGGGGGGCGGGGTGGTACATGGTCTCTGTATCTTCAAATATAAAAGCCTACCTTAGCACATTCGGTGGGGCTCTCCCAGCCTCATGAAACCAGATCATTCACCCGCAACACGGCAGCTGCCTCTGGGAAGACACCAGAGGAACCAGGCTGGGAAAGTGACTGACTTTTCAATACACACCCTTGTTGTACCATGGTAATTTTTTAAAAATCTGTGTATGTTTTATATATTCTAAAAGCAAATGAGCCTCTACATGTAATGACCAATTTATAGGAAATACAGAACATGCTGGAGCTCACTACCAGGATGCAATCTTCAAAATGCAGATAGGACAAAATTGTAAGTTGTAAGGAAGGTAGAGACAGGTGTTAAGGGGAGACAGGAAGGTAAATGGCGGGGAGGGGACCTATAGATGACAAGGGGCTTAAAGAACATGAGCGACCGATTGTAATATGTGATCCTTGTTTGGCTCCCAATTCAAACCATTACAAACATTTTCCAGTTGCATTTATTACGTTAGATGCAGTTGGATATTTGAACACTACGGAAATTTTCGGAGAGGATGATAACAGTATTGCAGTTACATTTGGAAAAAAGAGTCTTTAGCTCTTTTTTCAATTAAATTTTTAATTTTGAGATAGTTGTAGATTCACATGCAATTGTAAGAAATAATACATAGAGATCCTGTGCACCCTTAACTTGGTTTCTCTCCAGTGATAGCATCCTGCAAAACTGTAATACTGTGTCATAACCAGAACATTGACATTGATACGATTTTATTCAGATTTCCCCAATTTTACTTGGATTTATTTGTGTGTGTATGTGCGTGTGTGTGTGTGTGTGTGTGTGAAGTCTCATCTTCTAATGATACACACTAAACTACATCAAAAAAGTGGTATCATTTACCCATAAGCAGTGGGGTTATTGGTAATTTTTAATACATTTCTATACTTCTGATTTCTTAATGTTAAGTGTGTTTGACTTTATTTTTTACTATGTAACAGATGGCACACACAAACGAAGTGAGCTGACATATATGTAAGTTGTGAAACATAATAATTAAATGAACATCTGCGAGCCTGCCACTCAAGAACATCGTGCTGTGTGTAGCTTTTAAAATAAAAAAACCCCAATAAAACTGTTAAAATAATCACTCCTCTCCTCCTCCCTCTCCCTGGGCTCCAGGGGCTGCCGGAGTGAGGCTGCCCCCTGCTGTGCTGCCTGGGTGACCAGCTGGAGTCTGCAGAACAGTGGGCTTGTCTGTCACCCCTGCCCTGTGTGGCCTCGCGTTGGCCTCTCTGAACCGCAGCCTCCTCTGTGACATCTCGCACCCCAAGGTGCCAGGTAGAATGTCAGACTATTGAATGACACCCTGTAGGTAAGAGGCTGGGCGTGGACACTGGAACCCAAAACCCTACTAACAAGAGGAACATGTCGATTCTTCTTGCTGTTCTCACTAACAGTGCTCCCTGGCATGTTTTTGTGAGTGAGGGTAGGCATTGAAATCAAAAGGAATGTGAAAATTCAAACATGAAAATTTGGAATTTATGACATTTCCTTTCACAGAGATGAGAGACTGTGGCTGAGCTTGGGGCATTCCCAGTCTAAGAGAAGGAGCTGAAAATGGCAAGGCAGTGTGACCAGAGCCACCGGACAGGGTAGCCAGGCCACTAGGCACAGAGCACGGGCAGGTTCTGACCCCAAATCCAGTGTCAGGTGGGAGGCCAAGAGCCTGGGGTCCCAGGCGCCACACCATTACCTGTGTGGATGTGGAGAATGTTCATAATACTCCACTCCTACTCACTGTCCCCACTGGGTCCAAGCCACCGGCACCTTTTGCTTGGATCATGGCAGTGCCCCTACTGGATCTCCCAGTTTCCATTCTTTCCCCTACAATCCATTCTCTGGTTAAAGCCCTCCAATGGCTTCTCTTTGATCTAGTGAACTCCATGCTCCTCATCCTGCCCACGAGCTTGTCTGATCTAGCCCCAGGGGACCTTTCCTGCTGCATCTCACCCCACTCTTCCTCTCAATCCTCAGATTCTCACTGTTTGAGCTGCTTTAATTTGCCAGTGTGGTCCTACCTCAGGGCCTTTGCACGCCTCTGCCCAGAACACCCTTCCCTCAGCTTTCCCCATAGCTAGCTCCTTCTCAACATTCAGGTCTCATTTTAAACGTCGCTTCCTCAGAGAGGCCCTTCCTGACCACTCTGTCCAAAATAGCCCTCCCAGTCATACTCTAGCACATTCTTTGATTTTATTCGTAACATTTATCAGTATTGAAAATTTTCCTATGTCTCGATTAGTTTTCTTGGTTATTGTCTTTGTCCATTTATTGTTGCTATAGCATAATACCTGAGAATGGACAGTTTATAAAGAAAAGAGGTTTATTTGGCTCACCATTCTGGAGGCTGGAAAATTGGAGATTGGGCGCCTGCATTTGGTGAGGGCCTCAGGCTGTTTCAACTCAGGGCAGAAAGTGGAAGGGGAGCTGGGCAGCATGCAAAGAGGTAGCTTAGGAGTGGGGGAGGTAGGTGCAAGGCTCTTTTAAACACCAGCTCTGGAAGGAACACCATTAGAGAACTCACTCAACCCAGAGGAGGGCATTAATCTATTCATGAGAGATCCCCCTCCAAGACCCAAACACCTCCCATATGGCCCCATCTCCAACATTGGGATCAAACTTCAACATGAGGTTTGGAGGGGACAAATATCCCAACCATCGCAGCTGTTGATTAGAATGTGAACTCCACAGATACTGGTCCCAGAGTGTCTTCTTTGCTGTGACACGCCTGGCACTTAGCGCAGTGCTGCACTCAGCAGACAGTGAAT
Organism: Cheirogaleus medius; assembly: GCA_008086735.1. NCBI lineage: Eukaryota > Metazoa > Chordata > Mammalia > Primates > Cheirogaleidae > Cheirogaleus > Cheirogaleus medius. Next base: position 4,407,053 of record VBSM01001082.1, read on the forward strand.
ACACATTTTAGATAAGTATTTGAAGAATGAGTGAAGATGAAGAATATTGCCAAAATCTATTCATACATGGCCAATACCCAGTGGAAACAGGGCTGAGGCCCAGATCTCAACGTGAAGTGTGGGGTCATGGCCACCTCCCTTGCCCCCTGCACCCCTTCCTCTCCCTGCTCCAAACCTCACAGAGTCCCCTCTGCCGTAGTGAAATGAAGTGAGCGCACAGGCAGACTTCTGTCCAGGTGCAATCAGCTAATAATGAACACCGGGCAGCCTCAAAGGAAAAGAAATATCACAGATAAGGACTTAAAGAGAAGTGTATATCCCCGGAGTTTCTGTGGAAACCTGAGGGTGTTCCTGGGCTGATTTTTAATCGAAACTAAAATTCTAAAAAGCTTTAACAATCACTAGCAGAAAGCCTCCTTATTCGTTCATTCATTGGTTCATTCATTATTTCGCTCGCTCATCAAACATCTATTCAGCATTTGTATCTATCTGTGCAGGTGCCCCCTGGATCCTCCTGCAGCAGACCTTTGTAATCTGTTTCCTGTCCTGTGGGGCTGCTGACCACAGCAGCGTGGGGGAGGCCCTCAGGGGACACGCCTGCGCTGAGGCAGGAAATGGAAACAAGCAGAATATAGCTCCTTCTCAAAATGCACCAGCATCTCATTTGTCTTCAGGGCAGGAATGAGACGCATGTCTTAGGACATAAAGCCGGCCCTTTCTAGTGCCAAACCGTGCCTCTGAATGTTTTCCCAACGAGAGCTGATCGTACGCACCCTGCATTAGAACGGTGAAGGCTGCAGGTTGCTCCTGCTGTAGTTAAGTGAGGGCAGCCTCCACCTTACACCGAATGGCTCCTGCTTGTGAGTGTGATCATGAGTATGATCCCTCGTGTCAGCAGTGCTGACCGTGTCCGGCACACGATGGGTGAATGGGGCTGTGGTCCCGCCCACTGCCCCACTGGCCTTTTTGTAATTCACCCAGCAGGGGAGGGTGAGGTTTTGCAATTCATCCATATTTGTCTGCGCAGAGGGGAGCCTCCTTCTCATTGGAACAAAGCGCCTCTGTGTTGGCTGCAGCCCTGCTCCGGCCATCTCTGCTCTTCCACCCGACAGCCAGTTTGCCCACAGCTGGGAAGCCAGCCGAGCACCTGATCGTCTTGTATGTAAAGGACAGAAACAAAGCCCAAGAAACTGATCTATGGAAAGCATGTCACATTTCCACCCACGGACTTGGAACATCCGTTCAGGCTGCTCAGAGGCCTCTCTGGCCCTTTTCTGAGTTGCTGGAAGGACTGGGGTGGCTGAGGTTGCTGAGTAAACCAAAGAGCACCTGTGGAACACAAACCACACAGCAGAAATTGTGCAAGACCCGAGAGTTTAGAGACAAATGAATGAGACATACTCCTTGTCCCGAGGGGCTGGTGGTCTGCCCGTCTGTAACTTCTTCTTCTTTTTTTTTTGAGGCAGAGTCTCACTTTATTGCCCCGGCTAGAGTGCCGAGGCGTCAGCCTAGCTCACAGCAACCTCAAACTCCTGGACTCAAGCGATCCTTCTGCCTCAGCCTCCTGAGTAGCTGGGACTACAGGCATGCGCCACCATGCTCAGCTAATTTTTTCTATGTATTTTTAGTTGGCCAATTAATTTGTTTCCATTTTTAGTAGAGATGAGTCTCACTCTTGCTCAGGCTGGTTTCGAACTCCTGACCTTGAGCGATCCACCCCCTTGGCCTCCCAGAGTGCTAGGATTACTGGTGTGAGCCACCATGCCCCGTCTTCATCTGTAACTTCTTAATGACCACAGTGTGCCTCTACTTGCCCAAGACCCTTGGAGCAGACCTTACACACTCCTGGCCCACCATGAGTACACTGAAGCTGTCTCAGAGCCCCGAGGCCCACAACACGCTTGCGATGGTTAGTTTTATGTGTCAACTTGACCCGGGTTAAGGGATGCCCAGGTAACCGGTGAAACATTATGTCTAGATGTGCCTGTGAGGGCGTTTCCGGAAGAGATTAGCATGTGAATTGGTGGACTGAGTAGAGAAGATCATCCTCACCAACGTGGGTGGGCATCATACAATCCATTGAGATGGAATAGAAATAGAACAAGAACAAAGAGAACAAAGAGAAGAAGGAAGGGTGAATTTGCTCTCTCTGGTTGAGCTGGGACATCTGTCTTCTCCTGTCCTCAGACCCTGGTGCTCCTGCTTGTCCGGCCTTTGGACTCAGGTAGAGACTGACGCCATTGGCTCCCCGGTTCTCAAGTGTTCAGACTCCAGCTGGATCCACAGCACTGGCTTCCCCGGGTCTCCAGCCTCAGATGGCAGCCGTGGGACTTCTCGGACTCCACAGTCACGTGAGCCAAGCCTCCTAACACATCTCTCTCTCTCTCTCTCTCTCTGTATCCTCTTGCTTCTGCTACTCTGGACACCCTGACTAGGACAATACTCAACAAAACTACTCATTTCACAGGTTCACATGAGGGAGCTCCAGAGAATGCTCTGCCTAGTATAGTATTAAATTTTACTTTTCACATAAAAAACAACGCATATGGGGCCGGGCGCAGTGGCTCACACCTGTAATCCTAGCTCTCTGGGAGGCCGAGGCGGGCGGATCGCTCAAGCTCAGGAGTTCGAAACCAGCCTGAGCAAGAGCGAGACCCCGTCTCTACTATAAATAGAAAGAAATTAATTGGCCAACTAAAAATATATAGAAAAAATGAGCCGAGCATGGTGGCGCATGCCTGTAGTCCCAGCTACTCGGGAGGCTGAGGCAGGAGGATTGCTCGAGCCCAGGAGTTTGAGGTTGCTGTGAGCGAGGCTGATACCACGGCACTCACTCTAGCCTGGGCAACAGAGTGAGACTCTGTCTCAAAAAAAACCAAAAAACAAAAAACAACGCATATGGTAAAAATCTAAAAGGTACAAGTAGCCATACAGTGAAAAGCAAGCGTCCTTCTCACCTGTCCTCTTGTCCCTCAGTTTCCTGCCCCAGAAGAAGCCACAGTGTTTGGAAATTTGAATCTGTGGCTAAGATTTAAAAGTCACATTTCACATCTATAAAGTCAAGATTTCCAGCTTGTATTTAAAAGAAATGACTGGAAGATCTGGCAACACTGGGCCGGTAATCCAGTGTGGCACAGTCAGCTGGTGTTGAAGTACAGCTGTCCCTGCAGAAAGGCCAGGCGCTCCCCAGGGCCTCGGTGTGTCCCCGCTATTGCATCCACAACACAGTGCCAGTGACCCACGCCAGCACTATCAGCCTATCTGGGTCATCGTTTATGCTACCTGCTGGGCTCTTGAAAGCAGACACACTGGCAATCCAGGTTCTGTATTGTGGGTCAAGTCTCCAGTCCCCTAGTTCCCCAGAAGAGTTAATTATAGAATGCCTGATATGAGCTGGGCATTAGGGTTGCCCCACAGGCCCATATTCATTCAACAAACTTATTTTTTTTTTTTAAGAGACAAAATTTCTCTCTGTCACCCAGGCTGGAGTGCAGTGGCTGCAATCATAGCTCACTGCAGCCTCAAACTCCCGGGCTCAAACAATCCTCCTGCTTCAGCCATCTGAGTAGCTGGAACTAAAGGCACGTACCACCACACCCAGTTAATTTTTTTCTTACTTTTGTAGAGATGGGATCTCACTATGTTGCCCAGGCTGGTCTCAAACTAGTGGGCTCAAGCAATCCTCCTGCCTTGGCCTCCCAAAGTGCTGGGATTACAGGTGTGAGCCACTGCACCAGGTCATTCAACAAATATTTATGGTGCTTCTCCCTAGCACATGATGTGTTATACCAGGTTTGTTAATTGTGTGTTGTCTCCATGAGGATGTAAGTCCCACAAAGGCAGCAACTCTGTTTTGTTCACTATTGAGTCCCCATTACCTGACATTGTTTACCCCACGTGGAAGGGCCTTGATAAATATAGTGAATGAATGCCTGGCACATGTATGAAGACAGGACAAAGCCACTGTCCCCAAGCTACTCTCAGGCTAGGAGCAGAGAACCAAGTCCACTGGGCACAGTTGGTACAACAAATGGCACAGGAAACAGAGATTACGTTGATGTTCAGAATTCTGCCAAGAAGACAGCAGTCCCATAGGACGTGGGGAGATGGACTGAACGGTGAGAAGGACATTGTGCTTTGCCACACTCACATGGCAGCCACTTCTGTCATCTGTGGGTGGCTGATCTGTCTCAGGCCCCCACCTTGGACAACCCGGGCTGCCGTGTTTGCTGCTTTTCTGCCACAAAACAATGTGCAAGGTGCTGACCAATCAAATGGTACATGAGGGCTCACCTCACAGTCCCCTTCCCTCCCCCAGGTCCCCCAGTGACAGCAAGAATGCACGTCCCAGCAAAGCAATGCACAAGCCTCTGCCCAGCAGCTAGAAGAGGCAGCCAGGAAAGTGGCCGAGGGACCCAAGCCCTGTGGTCACCCACACCACGGTCTCTCGCCTTCCACTGCCCACAGCACTCGTTTATCGTTTCACCTATTTCTGGAGCACTTTCTACATGTCAGACACAGTTCCAAGTCCTGGGGATATGGCAGCAAGTTAAAATCGACAAAATGCCTGCTCTCATAAACTTCGCACTCTAGTGGGTATGTAGGGAACAAACAATAAGCCAAATAATTAAATTGTATATTCGCTGATGCTAAGTGCTATAAAAATGTAGTTGGGAAGAGGAATGAGGGGTTCTAGAGTTGGGGAGGGGTGTGCAGTTATATATAGATGCATAATCGAATATGAATTTTCAAAATTTTTAATTTTTTATTACATTGTAAATCGACAAATCATAATTGTATATATTTATGGGGTCCAAAGCGATGTTATGATTTATGATATATAATGTGGAATGATTAAATCAAGCTAACTGACATATCCATTACCTCAAATAGATAACGTTTTTGGTGGTGAGAACATTTGAAATTTACTCGCTCAGCAATTTTGAAATATACAATACAGTATCATGAACCACAGTCACCCTGCTATGCAATAGATCTCAAAAAACCTGTTCCTGCTGTCTGACTGAAACTTCATACCCTTTGACCCACATCTCCCCGATCCACCCACCCCCGAATTGTGTGTGCAGTTTACAAAAGGGTGATCAGGGAGGTCTCCCAGGGAAGTGCCCCTGAAAGAGGTCAGGAGCGAGCCACGCCACAGCTGCAGGAAAAACGTCCCAAGCAAAGGGAATAGTTGAGGCAAAGTCTTGAGGTGAGAGGGTCCCCCGTGTTTTCAATGGACAGTGTGGATGGAGTGCAACGAACCAGGGGACACCAGGAGGGTGTTGGGGGACAATTCTCTATAGGTTTCTGTTCGTGTGTGCTTTGTGAGCTTTTGTTCTGTTTCATCTTTGCAAAAATGTTTATATAACGAACAGCCCTAGAAGATAGTGTCTCCTTCCCCGGCAAACGGCAGATTTATTTGCTGTTAAACATAATAGAAATAGTCTCCTTTGAGGGTGAAAATTGGGCAGGTTTGCTTGCAGCTCCTACTGCAAAAACTTGGGGTTTCCTAAGCTCAGGGTCCCCGGCTGTGACGCACAGCGTCCACTTGGATTGGCCTCCAGGCAGCGTCCGTGGGACTTGGGGGCAAAGGGAACTGAGGGACATGGCACTTGTGCTGCTTGTTGTGCTGCGAGTAATGAAGTCCCTTAACTCTGACTCTGGAATCCTATGTCTTTTGCCAGAGCCCATGAAACCGTGGTAGCTCACTTACTAGTTATAAGTACGGTAAACATCTTCAGTTCTTCTCAGAGGAATGAGGTTAGAGATAAAGAATGAATGAACAAACACATGAACAAAGAAATGACTGAACTGGGATTCAGAGAACATTCTTCCTTTTTTTTTTCTTTTT
>VBSM01001082.1:4419821-4432132 GCA_008086735.1 Cheirogaleus medius
CCGCCCTCCCCCCAACCCCTTCCCCAGAGCTCTCGGGGGACCACCTTGGCCAGCTCTCAGGCCTGGAGCTACACTCGCCATTCACTGAGGGCTTCCTTCCTGCCTGTGGACAGCAGGACTCGCCTGGAGCCCTGCCAGCCCACTCCCCAGCCCACTCCTGCCCAAGCTTCCCTCTCCTCCCCTAACCTCCTCCGCCCCCCATTCTCCACCTTCACTCCCAATCCCCATCCGGAAGGGCGTGTGGAGAATGGAGCTTCCGTTCTGAAACCATCAGAGCTCCTTGGGAATTCCATTAAAATGAAGCCATCCCTCTCAGATACCCGTGTGAACGTGACTCTTCTAAGCCTCAGTTTACCCACCACTCCCACAAGGCGAGTGAGGGAGCAGCACAGCGTAGTGGTTAAGAGCAGGGGTTTGGACATCTGACTGCCTGGGCTTGAATCCTGGCTTTCCCTTTTTACTGTCTCTGTGACCTTGGACCCGTTACCCGACTTCTCTGTCCAAGTTTTCCCACCTGTAAAATGGGGTGTAATAGTCTCGACCTCGTGGGGCTTGCGGAAGCACAGGTTGCACATGAGCAGGTGAAGCACGTAGAATGGCGTCTGACTCGTGCACAGTGAGTGCTGGGAAGTGTGTGCTGACAGCCCAGGTAGCTCTGGCTTGGACATTGACTAGCGATTCCCGGTTCAGGCTGCGATGACTGAGTGGCTGACCCTCCCAGTTCTAAAGTTCTGAGATCCCCAAACGGGCACCATCTCTTCCTACTCTGCCTGCGCAGAGAGGGCCACATATGCATGACTGCTGGGACCACAGCTGCCTCCCCAGGGACCATACACTCGGAGTCTCCGGGGCTGTGGTCTGAGCTGGAACACAGGTGTGCCTGAGCACAGAACAGAGAGAAATAAACCGGCACACCTGGGAACACAGTCGGCCACCTGCCTAGCTTTGCCCTCAGAGGGACGGGGTGGCACCCTCTCCCGGGAGAGCCGGCTTCCTTTACCCTGATTTTGTTGGTAGGGTTGGGAAAGAAAGAAAGGCATTCAGAGATTTGGGGAAGGGGAAGAGTAGCCTCTCCCCCAAGAAAACGGGGAAGCCCTTTTCCCAGGGAAGCTGGGACCACTCCCAGCTGCTGGAGAGGGTGGTGGGTGTGAAGATGGGGGAGGGGCAATCTGAAGCCCTTGGACAGGCACCGGCCCACAGCATCTCCTGTGTGCCTAGAGCTGCGGGGCCTGAGAACTTCTCTGCTGCCTCTGCTTTGGGCAGACAGAGGGGGCTGTCGGCTTCCCTGTCTCAGAGGTTGTGGGAGAAACCTTTCCCCTTGGGGAGGCATGACTTGGACGGCAGGGACCTCAGGGAGAGGTCTGAGGATCGTGACAGACCACTACCTTCCGGCCTCTAGAGGATGCTTGGAGCTGCCTGAGAACAAACAAGTCTAAGCCATTGTTTCTGGCTACCTGGACAACAGTGTCCGCAGCGCCATCCCCTTTCACATAGCTTCCTCTTGTAAACCCTACAAACTCCTTGGAAAGTGGACTCCGTGTCCTTTTCACAGGCAAGGAACCTGGGCTTAGAGACACTGTGAAGTGGCTAGGGTCACACGGAGGGTGGATGTTCCTGCTCCTCCCTGGCCCCGCTATGATCGGAGGGCTAGTCTGAGAGAGTGCTGCATCCAGCAAAGGGGGCCGAGGAAATGCAGAGCTATGGGGATCCGCCAGGTGCAGGAAGAAATTAAGGAAGTGGGGGTGGGGAGGAAGAGAGAACTCGCTCTATGGGCCCACACCCTGAGACCTGCAGCACACAATTTGATTTTGGTCCCTGAGGTCTGCCCAGCCTTCCAGGAAGCAGAAACTAGCAAAGGAGGACTTACACATCTCCTCCCTGAATTGGAGAATAACGTCCATTCCAGGGATGGCAAGGCCAGAATGTTAAGGCCCTAGCACAGGAATAACTCCACTGCGAGTAGTGTGAGGTGAGTCTTCAAGTTTATTAGCAGCTCCTCAGCCCGTGGTGAAGTAGCTGTGTGGAGGAAGGTCTATCTTGGGGAAGAAGATGGGGAGGCACTGGGAAGTGCAGCCCCCTCTTTTCCCTTCACCTGCCGATGGCAGGACCCAGCTGGGATTCTAGTCCCAATTTTCTGTCCCTCGGTGCTCAATGACTCAGACTGCAAGAGCTCATGGACTGGATGAGACATTCTGGCTCAGAGCCCCTTTAGTCTGTGATCACTTGGCCCGTGAACTGGCCCACAGATTATGACGATTGTATCCAGTGTGTGCATCTGACCTATAGAGGACACATTCTTAGGCTGGCCAATCATTTATGCAGAAGTCTGGTTTAAAGAATCTTTCTAGTGGGAGTGATAATAGCCAAGGTTTTCTACCCTCACCCTCCAACAGAATTACCTGGGGAACTTTTAAAATATATTGATATCCCGATTCCATTTCTCAGAGACTCTGATTCAGTTAGTTTAGGGTGGGGCCCAGACGTTGGTCTTTTATAATAGAAATGATTCTTAAACAATTCTATCATGTAGCCATGGTTGGGAGCCAGTGAATAAAGCCAACCATCCTGGCTCTCTCCATTATGAATGTAGTTTTTGTTTACATTGTTAAGCATATTATAACTGCTGACTTAAAGTCCTTGTCTGGTAATTCTAACATCTGGGTCATCTTGGTTTTGATCTTTGTTGATTATCTTTTTCCTTGAGAATGAGTCACATTTTTTTTTGCATGTTGAATAATTTTGGATTGCATTCTGGACATAGTGAATATTATATTATGGAGACTCTGGATTCTGTTATATTCCTCTGAAGAGTATTAGTATTTTTGTTTAAGCAGGCAATGACTTTGGTTCGACTCAAACTACAAATTCTGTCCCATCTGCCACAGGTAGCAATTCAAATCTCAATTCAGTTCATTTAGTCTTAGCTGCAAGATGGTTTGAGTCTGAACAAAGCATGTGTGCATGGTTCAGGGAACATTTAAAGACTTGGGGCAAAGTTTGTACCCAGAATTAGGGACTCCATCTCTCTGGTTTCCCTTCAGGATTTCCCCCCTCACTTTCCAGTGGCTGTGGCTGCCCCATGTTTTATTCCTGGTTTCCTAGACCAGAAAGATGGTGGGCTTTCTACAGGAACTTAGTAGCTTGCATCATGCCATGACTTGAAACGAATGTGTATTCTGCAGTCAGGTGAAGTATTCTACAAATATCAGATAGGTCAAATTGATTGGTAGTGTTGTTTAAGTCTTCTATATCTTTGCTGATTTTCTGTCTAGTTATTCTATCAGTTATTGAGTGGAGTTTTTAAATTTCCTACTACTTTTGTTGAACTGTCTATTTTTTCTCTCAATTTTATCCATTTTTGCTTCATGTAGTTTAGGGCTTTATTTTGGGGTGTATATGATTTTATAATAATTATATCTTCCTGATGTATTAACTCTTACATCATTTTGAAATGTCCCTCTTTGTCTCTGACAATATTTCTTGTCTTAAAACATATTTTATCTGATACTAGCAACTCTAGTACTCATTGTTACTATTTGCATGGTATGTCTTTTCTATCCCATTACTTTCAACCTTCTTGTGTCTGGCAATTGATATCTAAAGAGCATTTATTTAACCCATTCACATTTAATGTAATTATTACATGGTTAGATTTGCATCTGCCATTTTGCTATTGGTTTTCTATTTGTCTTTGTCTTGTATCTTTTTTGTTTCTCTGTTCTTCTTTTATTGCCTTCTTTGTTAAACATTTTTAGTGTATCATTTACATTCCTCTGTTGATTTTTAAATTTTATATATAGTACATAATTTTGTCTAGTTTTTCATGGAGAGGATTTGTCAACATCTTCATTCCATCATGCCAGGAGGAGGATTTATTTTTGATTGTTAAGCCATCTATATTTACCTGGAATAAATCTAACTTGGTTTTGAAATATTTATTCTGTTATATAAAATTGGATTTGATATGTTAACTTTTTAGTAAGGATTTTAGTATCTAAGTTTATGGGGGAGATTGATCAATAATCTTCTTTTCTACCAATCCCCTCATGATGTTCTAGTATGAAGGTTACCCCAGCCTCAAAAAAGAGCTGGAAAGCGTTCCATCATTTTCTATTCTTTGAATGGCTTTATATAAGATTGGAGTTATTTTTTCCTTAAACATTTGGAAGAATTCACTGGTAAATCTATTTGAGCCTGAAATTTTCTTTGCGGGAAGTTTTCTGTTTTTTTTAATTTTTTAATTAAAAAATAATGACTTGACTCCCAGTTTCAACTCCTGCATGTTAGAAGCTTAACAACATGAAAAAAGCTGGACAAATAGAAAATCAACACCTCTTCTCAGATTCAGCAGGGAACTTTTTTTAAAAATTTTTTTTTATTTCAGCATATTATGGGGGTACAAATATTACAGTTATGTATATTGCCCATGCCCCCCTCCTCCCTCGAGGCAGAGCCTCAAGCATGACCATCCCCCAAACGTTGCACATCTCACTCATTATGTTTGTATATACCCATCCCCTTCTCCCCCCTCCCACCCACCCAATACCCAACAAATGTTATTCCTATATGTCCACTTAGGTGTTGATCTGTTAATACCAAGTTGCCGGTGAGTACATGTGGTGCTTGTTTTTCCATTCTTGAGATACTTCACTTAGCAGAATGGGTTCCAGCTGTATCCAGGAGTATACAAGAGGTGCTATATCACCACTGTTTCTTAAAGCCGAATAGTACTCCATGGTATACATATACCACATTTTGTTGATCCACTCATGTATTGATGGGCACCTGGGTTGTTTACACAACTTGGCAATTGTGAACTGTGTCCAGCAGGGAACTGAGGTCACAGGACAAACTATTTCTCCAAGAATCAGAGAGTTAAAGAGGCAGATACAGAGAATCTCCACCTCCTAGAGCAGACGTCCAAGAACAGAAACCCTCACAGGAACCAGTACCTGGGTGAGAAAAGCTAAAGTGTAATTGACGAATTGCTGGCAGCTCAGTGTGGACAAGCCTGAGAGTTCTAAAAACTTTAGTGGGACCCAGTCACGGGGGAATCCACACTTTTGTGTTTTTTACCACCAGGAGCCTTACCAGGTTCTTGCAGAGAAGATCAGAGAAAGATTCCCTCACAGGAAAAGTAGCCATTTTGAATTGGCCCAGAGCATTCTGTTCTTCCTAACGAGGCCTGCCCTCAAGAGGAACTATTTTACCAAAGTCTAACTGACTGGGGTTTCACCAGAGACTCACTGACCTGGGGGAAGGAAAATACTCAGATCCAGCTCACTCCAGCCTTCCATGTGGCGGGGAGGGAACTATCCAACTCTAGCCTTCCCCAACCATCCCATCCCACCTAAAGGGAGAAAAACACAGAAGCATTTGTGAAGGCAACAGCCCAGAGGCACTGGCCCTCTGAAAGGCGGAGACCTAATCTTAGAACACTTCCCCTTCTGCCACACTTCCCACCGCAGCATGGTTCCAGTGCCGCACAGGCAAGAGAACAAAGCACACCAGGAGAAATTGTAGCCTCCGACACCTGCAGTTACTGCAAACAGTAAACACAGCCTAACTCCCAGTCAGATAAACAAAACCTCATGCTAAAGACCTATTTACTTCAGTTCCTTTTAACCAATATACTATGTTGGCTTTCAACAAAAAATTACAAGGCATACTAAAAGCCATGCCCCAAAGCCCAGAGTTTGAAGAGATAGAACAAGCAACATAAGCAGACTCAGATGACGGCAGGTATGTCGGAATTATCAGCCTGGGAACTTAAAACAAATAGATTAGTATGCTAAGGGCTTCAATGGAAAAAGTGGACAACACACAAAAACACATGGAGTCATGTAAGCAGAGATGGAAACTCTAAGAAAGAATCAAAAGAAAATGCTAGAAATCAAAAACATTGCAACGGAATTGAAGAATGCCTTTCCTAGGCTAACGAACAGAACTGGACACTACCAAGTAAAGAATCGGTGACCTTGAAGAAATGTGAATAGGAACTTCCAGAACTGAAATGCAAACAGAAAAAAGAATGAAAAAGATTGACTAGAATATCCAAGAAGTGTGGGACAATTACAAAAGGTGTTACATATACATGATAAGAATACCAGAAAGAGAAGAAGGAGAGAAAGGAACAGAAGAAATGTTTGAAACAATAATGACTGAGAATTTCCCCCAAATTAATGATAGGCACTAAACCAGAGATCCAGGAAACTCTGAGAACACCAAAAAGTATAAATACCAAAAAAACCTACACTTAGGCATATCATATTCTAACTTCAGAAAATCAAAAATAAAGAGAAAATCCTGAAAGAAGCCAGAGGAAAAAAATTATCTTATCTATAGAGGAGCAAGTATAAGAATTACTCAGAATTTCTGTTTCTTCTGTCAGATTGGCAAATGGTATTTTTGATTAATCTCTCCATTTTATCTAAATTGTCAAATTTATTTGTGTAGTTATTTATAATATCCTGTTACTATCTTTTAAATGTCTGTAGACTCTGTAGAGATGGCCTCTTTTTCATTCATAATACTAGTAATTTGTTCTCCCTCTCTCTCTGAGTATTCCCAGGGGTTTTATCAATTAGTATGTTGGCTTTATAATTCAATGATTTCTGCTCTTATATTAGGTTATTAAGTATGGAATGTCTGATTTCCTTAAATACTAAGTTTGACAGCTGATATCTCTGACATTTCACTTTGACACTTCTTGCTTTATTTTTATTGTGAAGGTACATCCTCAGTCTTTCAAACACATGTTTTGGCTTGTGATTATCTTTTAAAAAATTTTTTAGAGCAATTTTTGTGAAACCATGGATAAGTCAAAAATTCATGTTATTTTCAAATATGAGTTCCGTCATGGAACCAATGCAGCTTGGACAACTCAAAATATCAACGAAGTGTTTGGGAAGGATGTGTCTAATGAACGCACAGTATGTGGATGGTTTGAGAAGTTCCATACTGATGATTTTAATCTTGAATATGAATGATGTGGGTGACCTCAGACCAAAGCAGATAATGATGAGCTGAAACCTATAGTGGAAGTGAATTCATCTCAACCTACACATGAATTTGCAGCAAGGTTTGATGTTACTATTCCAACAATATTGGACCATTTGAAACAAATGAGCAAGGTAAAGAAGCAGGATAGATGGGTATCTCATGAATTAAATGAGCATCAGAAGAAAAATCTTCTCAAAGCTTGCCTTTCTTTGCTGTCACAACCTAAAGGCGAACCATTTCTACACCATATTGTTACATGTGGTGAAAAATGGATTCTTTTTGACAATTGCAAGTGTTCGACACAATGGTTGGATAAAGATGAAGTGCAAAAACACAGTCCAAAAGCAAATATTCATTAACAAAAGCTAATAGTGTGTGTTTGGTGGTCTAGTGCTGGTCATTATGTTATCCACTACAGCTTCATGAAACCTGGTCAATCAATGACAGTGGATGTCTACTGCAACCAACTGTATGAAATGATGAGGATGCTTGCAATTAAGCATCTGAGACTGGTCAATAGAGACAGGTCAATCCTCTTGCAAGACCACATGTTGTTGCCTGGCTAGAGTGCTATGGCATCAGCCTAGCTCACAGCAACCTCAAACTCCTGGGCTCAAGCGATCCTACTGCCTCAGCCTCCCGAGTAGCTGGGACTACAGGCATGCGCCATGCCCGGCTAATTTTTTCTATATATTTCTAGTTGGCCAATTAATTTCTTTCTATTTTTAGTAGAGAAGGGGGTCTTGCTCTTGCTCAGGCTGGTTTCGAACTCCTGACCTTGAGCAATCCACCCACCTCGGCCTTCCAGAGCGCTAGGATTACAGGCATGAGCCACCGCGCCCAGCCTCATATAGTTTTAAGTTATGTTATGGGATACACACAGATATACAACTGTGATATCTTTTTGTTGGATTGACTCCTTGATCTTTATGAAATGCCCCTCTTTATTTTTTGCAATGCTTCTTGCCTTAAGTCTTTGGAAATTAGTGTAACACCACCAGCTTTTTTGGTCAGGTTGAGCCTTTCTGTGATCTTATATCCAAAGTGTCTCTCTTGTGAGCAGTATGTAAGTTTTTAAAAAGTATCATCAGACAATTTTGGGGGTAGAATTCTAGGTTGGCAGCTTTGTTTTGTCCCCCTATACTTCAAAGACGCCATTTCATTGTCTTCCAGTTTCCATTGTTTTCTGTTGAGAAGGGAGCTTTCAGTTTAATTGTGGATATTTTGAAGATAAAGGGTATTATTTTTCTCTGGCTGTCTTTAAGATTTTCTCATTACCTTTTTTTTTTTTCTTTAGAAGTTTGACAATGAGGTGCCTATGTGTGTGTTGTTTAGCTTTTTAAAACAACACACACAGCTCCCTGATAAAATCCCCTCCCATAACCTCCCTGAGCCTTGATATATCAACAAGCCCTGGTATTGATTACCCCGCTGCCACGTAACAGAAGGCGGTGCAGTGCCGTAGTGAAACAAAACCCAAACAACAGCAATAGAACTGGGATCCCAGGATATGCAGGCAAACAGCCAACAGATCTGGGTTCAAATCCTGTCCAGCTCCTTGTAAAGTGTAGGAAGTGAGGCAAGTCTCACAATCTCTGGGTGTCTCGCAGTACCCATGTGCTAATTTGGGAGATTGTCTACACTGAGGGGTTTCATTGAATATTAAATCATATCAAATACACACACGTCATTAAATCATATTATGTATGTGTGGTATCTTGTTCCTAGTAAATACCTGATGAAAATTAAAAAACAAACAAAAACTAAACTCCAGACTTCATCGGGATTTCACCAGCTTTTCCGTTCATGTTCTTTCTGTTTCATGATTCCGTCCAGGGCACCACACAACACTAGCTTTCAGGTTACCCGGTCTCCTTTAATCTGTGAGTTTTTCACTTTCTCCTCATTTTTCATGACACTGACAGTCCAGAAGAACACTAGTCAGTGTATCTGATGGAATATCTCATAATCTGGGTTTGTATAATGTTTTTCTCAGGATGAGACTGGGGTTATGGAAAGACTATCAGAGGTGAAGTGCCCTTCTCAGGTGATACTGCTTTTATCCCGTGTAGATTTGCTGACTTTGTTGAATCTGTAGGTTGATGTTCCTTATCGATTTGGGCCACTTGAATATTGGCAGAAGAGATACTGTTCCAGTTCCAGGCCCTGTCCCTAGGAGGCATGGCATGTCTCCACGTGCCCTCTTGTGCCAGCATGCGAAGTGCCTGAGAGACCCACTGGGTGGATCTGCACTCATCCTGCAGCTTGGAGCCACTCTGAGCCCAACCTGGATCTGATGATCCCTAGGTGTCCTGTAGGTGCATGAGCTAGAATAAATGACCAGAGCTTTAATCCACTGACTTCCAAGTGTCCTTTACCATTTGCAATAGCTAGCTGATGCAGGCTAGAGCATCTCCCAGTTCCTCTCCCTCTCTCCTGAGTGGTTGTTCTGGGAGCCCAGTGCTCACCTCTCCCAAGTCACAGGTATCCTCCACCATCCTTCACCTCCTCCTCTCTCCCTCCAGATGCAGAGGACCACCACTGAGCTCTCTTCCCTTCCTCTCAGCTGCATGGTCCATGCACCCCCATAAGTAACAACAGCCTCAGGCCCATCCCCTCCCTAGGGCTTGGGATACCGGGAGCAGCTTATATTTCTTAAGTGAGATGCCACAGAAAACTCCAAATGCTGAGTCCTTAAGTCTAGGGTTTTTTGTTCTGTGGGTCAGTGAGTATGATGAGGCCTAAATGGAACAGTGTTGGGGAAAAACTTTTAGCCCAAACATATTCTCTATACAGAGGAAAATTACAAAAATATAAACAAAACAATCTCCCAAGAATTTTATTTCTGCTATATATGAAATGATTTATACAAACTGCCCAACTAGCAGTTATGTGTCATGCAGCAAAATAACTTGGCCATTAAATACAAGATGAATCAAGTTTTATTTGACAATAATATTAAATTCCATTCATTAATTCCTGGACATCTGTTGATCACAGAGTAGGACAACCTGCTCACACAGCAAAAAGGTACTGAAGGTACATGGGCCCCCTACTCTCTGGAGCCTGGAGCAAGTGCAAACAGTGAGGACGGGGAGGACGGGGCGGGGCTGGCCCTGCCCACTTCTCTAGAGTCATGAGAACTCCAGGCTGGGGCTTCACGGGCTCTGATGAGCCCAGGACCTTCCAAGCAGGATGAATCAGGAGAATAAGAAGAGGGGCTCTGCGCAGGATACAGTTTGGTGCTTCTGGTCACTTTCTCTACCTCTACCAGTCCAAATCCTGGTCCTGCCTGCACCCTATCACCCTAGTCCACACTTGCTTCCAACTTTGCCAAGCACCCTAGCCTGGCCGTTTGAAATTCCAGGCCCTCGTGTTCTCTCACTTTCCACGCATCAGTCCCACCTTCCCACCAGCAGGCACTAAGCTCCGAGGGGCCAGTCACTCCATCTTCCGCTCGGGGACCTCACCCAGGTGCCGGAACGCTGCCAGTGCACTCATGGGTATGGAAGATTCTGTACAACATGCACCAGCCCAAAGAGTGGGAGGGGAGTGGGAGGCCCCGGGGCCAACCTGGCAGAGAAGGGGGTGTGGGGTGGGGCTCCTAACCAGCCCCCCCTTACCCTGACAAAGGCAATTCCTCCTCAATCTGGGTTCTGCCTCAGCCATGAGTTGGGAAGGAGGGAGTGAGGAGCATTCCAGAGGCTGTGAGAATATCCCAGCGGCCCCAAACAAGGGCAATCAGCTCTTAGAGGGTGAGGCACTAATCTTGGCATAGGGCTGGGTCTTTGCAAGCAATTTCTTCTCAACCCTTTAAGGAGGTCTTACTCCCGCCTGCCCCGCCATTTTCGTGCTAAGGAAATGGAAGCTCAAATTGAATTTGCTTCCTCTGGTTATTTAGCTAGAAGGGACCGGAGCTGCTACTGAACTGGAGCCTGTTCTGTCTCCCAAGGATCTCAGATCCAGAAAGGGGCTCAAGAGAAAGTCTGTACCAGGTCTTGACAACAGACAGGTCAATTGTTAGTGCTGCTTCTCAGAAGCCCAGGGAACCTGAGAGAGAGAAGTCGCGGGCGGGTGTGTGTGTCGTGCGTGTGTGTCGTGCGTGTGTGTCTAGGGACAGGGGTGGTGCTGAGGGAAAGAAAAGTCTCGTGCACGTTTCTACCACCCGAGCCCCAGCATGGAGGGGACCGAACCCCTGACACAAAGGCTTCCCCACGTCTTTGGCAAAGTGAGGGGCAGGCCCAGCCATGGGTTGGGACAGGCCTAAGCCATACCCCAGAGGACCGGAGCCTCAGATCTTCCTTCCAGGAAGGATCTAGACCGTGAGAGTGGTCAGGGCTTTCAGAGGTCAACTCACCCATCCTTCTCCTTCTCCTGTGAGGAATGTGAGAGGCTATGGGGTCAGGCCTCACTCGAATACCACCCCAATGCCTGTTTCTCTCCCAGAGCCCTGAGGCCCCAGAAACCATCTCGCCCCCGGCCCCTGCCCGTGGCAGCGGGACCCTGACCCAGCACAGGGTGACTCCATTCTCCACAGAGAGGGCGCGTCCAGGACGGGGCTCAGAGGAGGCCGCCCCGGGCGTCCTGTGCAGTCCGGCACCAGGCCCGCGCTAGGGCAGGGCTCCACTGAAAGTCATGATGGGCAGGCACAGGAGGGAGCAGAGGTCCGGTGCAGCCTGGGCTGGCGGGTTAGGGGGCCTCTGGGGTGGCGAGGAGAGGCCGCTCTTCTCCGGCTTGTAGCAGGGTGAGATCTCACACCTGTGGGGTACAGTGGGTTCAGGGATAAGGGCAGGGCCCACCCCTCAGCTCCTTCCAGGCCTCTGGGTGGAGAGCAGAAACTGACCCCTCCCCAGGACCCCCTTTTCCCACCTGACCACACTCTGCAGGATCTTTCTCTCGTCCTGGTCCAGACACACGGCAAAGGGACAGCTGTTAGAGCCGATAATCTGCACCTTGTCCACCTTGATCTGCGACGTGCTGATCTGGAAGGCAGGCCCAGGTCAGCCCCGAAGCCCTGGCCACAAACACCGCCAGTCCCTTCTCTCGGAACTGCCCAGCCGGGTCTGGGAGATGGGGCAGGAGTTTGGCTGGCAGCTCTTGCGGGTTAACGGCCAGGTCGGGGAGGGCTCCCGAGGCCCCCATCAGGCCCTGCCTCTGCCCTTTTCCGAGTTTGGAAGAAGTTCCCCCGGGAGACTGTGTGCTGCCCACTGCCCTCACCGCGAGAGCCCTGGGCTCCCTGACGCGAAGCCTGCTCAGACTCAAAGCTTTCCTCATGGCCCGGCACAGTATTACAGCTCACGCCTGTAATC
>VBSM01001082.1:4432270-4468550 GCA_008086735.1 Cheirogaleus medius
AAGAAAGCTTTCCTCATGCCCGTCCACGGCCTTTCCGCACGTACATATCCTCTCACGGGCACCCCTCCCTCCCTGACACCCCACAGCACTCCACACCTGTGCACCCCCAGAACCACACCCCTCACCCTGCCTCTCCTCTCCCACCCACAGGCACTGCAGACGCCCCTCCTTTCTCTCCTTCTCTCTCACACACACAGACACACACACGCGTGAACCTGTGCCATGCACACATACACATGTGCCTGCACGTACATGCACACACATGCACATGCGAGCTCCAACAAGTCTCCTGAGGGTGTGGCTGGAAGGAGAGGGAAGCCCTTACCTGGTTAAAGCCCTTCTTGGATTTGGAGTTCTGCCTCTTCACCACTTCTGTCAGGTTTAGCGTCAGAGCTTCCATGCTGGAGTCTGAAGGGCAAGTGGGGGTCAGGCCAGGCTCAGAGCACCTCCCTGCCCCGTCCCCGCGCCCGCTCCACTCACCCAGCTCCTCCTGCTTCCGGCAGGCCTTGCTCAGGTTGACGGAGGTACAGACCTTCTCCAGGGTGCTCCAGCGACTTCGCCCACTGATGGCACCCTGGAAACAGCACAGCCGGACCCTCTCAGCCCAGAGCCCCCCGCGCCCGTGGTCTCCTCTTTGAAGACCTACCAGGGCCAGGGTGCTGCCTGCACACCCCCAGGAAGCCCCCTCTCACTAGCCAGAGCCCTGCACCACCCCAAATAGACCTGGATGGCTCCAGGGAGGCTCGGCGGGTCACTGGCTTAGTCCAGGGGTCAGCCTCCACGACCAGGGCACGAGAGCTGAGAGCACCTGAAGGGGGGGTCTTGAGGCTGTCCTGCTGAGCCGAGAGTGAGGCAGAGCCAGACCAGAGCCCCCTCTTTGGGTCCCTGTGTGTCTCTTTCATTGGGGGCCTCCATGTTGTGAAACCCAACATTTCTCAGTCCACAGGTTACTTGACCTCACAGACCTTGCTTGATTCTGTTCGCCACTCTCCCTTGTTTGGAAAACTCTCCTGGGCTTCCGTGAGGGGCACGTCTGGCCTTCCTGCCACCTCTCTGGCTGGGGCCTCTCTGCTTTACCGGATCACCCGCCTCTGCCTGCTGTTACCTTATGAAGGTCCTCCAGACCTTCTCCCAGGTCCTCCGCTCTTTGTACCCCCACTTTCTCCACTAAGGAATCTCATCCACACCATTTCCATCAGCACCTACACACCCGTCTTTGCATTTCACCTCTGTGTCAGGCCCCCACAACCCACTGCCTAGTCTGACTTTCTCCTTACACCTGTCAAGGGCCTCTCCACCTCAACATGTCCCAAACCAAACTCATGAGCCTTCCCCACTGCACCTGGGCCTCTTCCTGTGTTCCCCACCTGAAATGGTACTGCCAGTCACAGAAGACTGGACCCAGGAGTTTGGGTCTCTCCTTTTCTAATCTGTCCCTAAGCCCTGCTGGGACATAACATGAGTCACATAACTCACATCTGTCTCCCATTTCTTTCTACCCTAGTGTGGGCTGCCCACATTTTCTTCTAGACAACCACAGTAGCCCCCTAATTGGCCTTCCTGCATCACCTGTGGACCCTTCCAGTCTGTTCTCCCAGAGCTGCCAGAGGGAGTTTCCACACCTCAAATCTGATCACGTCTCACGCATTCCTAGCCCCACCGCAAACTTAAGCCCCTTTAATGGACAACCATTGCCCTTAGGACAAGGACACAATTCCTCTCATTGCAATCAAGGCCCTTGGTGTGCTGGCCTCCCTGTTTCTTTAGCTTCACCTCATCATGGTGTTCCCCCTCACTCTCTCTGCTCCAGCCCCTGTGGTCTTCTTTCAGTGCCCTTTGATGGTCACACTCCCTCCTACCACAGGGCCTTTGCATGTGCTGTTCCTGCTGCCTGAAGAGCACATCCCTCTCTTCTCAGCCTCATTAACTCCTGGTTTTCTTTCTAATATTATCTCAATATCCCTTCTCAGGGAAGCCTTCTCTAACTCTCCTGACTGGGCTGAACCTGCCACTTAGGTACAGTACTGTGCACCTCCCCTTCATCTGTTTGTCACGTTGTGGGGTCATCTAACCAATGCCTACTACCCCCTCCAGACTGTAAGCAGGTCTGCCAGCATCACAGTTGTCCTTTGCTCACTCTTATGAACACTCCAGTGCCTAGGACAATGTCCGGGCCATAGAGGATGTTTAGCAAACACCTGGCACACAGCTCTCAGTGAAGGTCAGTCCCCTGCCCGCCTCCTTGACCACCAAACGTGAAGGAGCCCCCAACATCACTATTCATCCGCCCTTTTATTGCCTTATCATTACTCACCATTCTGAAATTATCTTGGCTATTTATCTGGTTCCTTGTTTTTTGTCTGTCCCCTCCTCTAGGTAGAAGGGAGGGCCTAGCTTTCCCTGCTCAACTGCTCTTTCCCCTGCCCAGCACAGAGGCGGTGTGAGTAGGTGCTAAATAAATATCTTCCTAAAGGCCGAAGGAAAGAAGGAAGAAGGGCTCCCACCTGTGAGGTCAAGTCCCCTCTCAGCCTGTGCCACCTGCTCAGAAGCTCATGTGTCCTGGTGCCTCATGGGCACCCCCCTCCTCCCCACAACTCTCCACACTCCCTTCTCACCTCGCATGCAGCCAGCCAGGCCACCAGCCCCGCAGACCCTCACACTGCCCCTGGGAGCCGCCCACTGCTGCCCCTCTCTCACCCGCAGCTCTGTAGCCAGGCCCAGCAGACCTGCCCCTGACACTTCATGGAAACTGCTGAGTGCATTCAGGTGAGGGCAGAAGACAAACGGGGAGGGAGACTTTGGAGGCAAAGGGGCAGAGAGATGTCCATTCCCTCCCCTCCCCCCTCTCTCAGCATCGGGGAGCCTTCTGAGACTTTCCAGCTTAAAGACTGGGGCCCAGGGCCGTATGAGTCCAGCTCTGGCCCCAAGCTCTGGTGGAGGAAGGATCAGCAGCAGATCCCGGAGGAGGAGTCCCAGCACCTGCCTTACCTTGCTGTAAATTATCTGTAGTGTTAGAGGGACAGCCTCCCGGTCGCCATCGATGCCCAGCCGCTTACTGCCGCCAGGACCTGCGCCACACACAGTCGGTAGACCCTTCACTCCTTCCCACTACTGCGCTGACACATATCCGTGATCCCCCGGGAGGCCCCGCCCCCGGGAGGCCCCGCCCATCTATTGGGTTCAGGCAGTACCCACCGGAAGCCTTGATGGCGCGTGTGGCAGCAGTGTGACCCAGCTCCAAGGAGTGAATGAAGATCTCTGTCGTCTTCTCCCCAGTGATGAAGGTCAGCTGGACAGGGCGGGAGTGTGTGCATCAGTGTGAACCTCCTGGGGGTCCCGCCCGCTTCTCCAGCACAGGGCTGCAGGCTGCCTGGGGTCTGGGCGGGGCCTGCAAGCCTGGTGGGGCGCGGGCTGGGACCTGGCAGCGCCGACCTTGGCCTGCCAGTAACTCTACGCGACAGTGGAGACGTGGGGCAGTGCCTTACCTCGGTCTGATAGACCTGCAGCAGCACCGGCCTGGCGGCAAAGCGGCAGTAGTACAGCAGCATGTCAGCCAGGATGGGCAGCTGGGCGGCGGAGCCCTCCGGGGGCTTGGCTTCGGCCTTCAGAGACTGCTGTGGCCAGAGGGGCAGGAGGGTAGAGGGCAAGACAGAAAGAGAACATGGCAGGAAGAGAGGCAAAGACACACGTATGCAGACGCAGAGAGAAGAGATACAAGGCAGACGGAACCAGAGAGAGATGGTGAGATGGAAGCAGGAAACGGGAGGTACATGGCCACCCCCGTACCTCTCCCCCACATGGCTTCGGGGAGGCCTCTGGCCAAGCTGGACAAGGCCAGGAGTTGAGGAAGTGGCTGAAATCTAAGGTCCCCTGGATCCTTGAGGACACTCCCCTGTCACTGCAGTGACTCCAGCTCTAAGGCTCAGTCCTACTTCTCACCCACCCTCCTTGCTCTTGTCCAAGTGAGCCCTGGTCCTCCATGGGGGTCTCAAGTTGGATCGAGGCTGTGTGACTGCAGCCAGCAGGGCCTCTTCCGCCACCCCAGGGGCCACTTACCTGGCACAGGACTTCAGGGGGCAGGTGCATGAGGCCCAGCACATTGCGCTCGTACCAGGGGTCGAGCATGCCGAGGTAGTGGGAGATGTCATTGGTGCTCTCTTCCCATGGGGCCGTGCCCAGCTCCTGGGGCAAGAGACAAAGGTCATTCCCAGCTACCCAGGACGCCTGCCCATCCTAGTTCCAGAGCCCAGGATGGCAGCTGCAGCCCCAAGCTGGGCCTCCCCTTGCCTTCGGAGGAGTAAGACAACTTCCAGCCTTTGTCATGTGACAAAATGTCATACCCAAATACAGGGCAGGGACCTGGGATTGAGGGCCAGGCAGGAGAAGGTGCCCCGGAAACACAGGTGATTACTTTTGATGACTTCCAACCGGCTCCTTTTGGGTAGCTAGAACTCACTCATGTCCACCCTACTTTCCCACCCCATCTGGCCCAGGGCTGGGGACATACTGCGGGGCTGGGGTGCCTCGGGGAGTCTGTGTGGGGTAGGGGTGTCTGTTTCACAGGGACTGGACAGGCACCAGAGCTGGTCCCCTGGCTTCGCTTCACGGGCACGTAGAAGAACTGAAGCTTGAAGAACCGTGTGAGGAGTGGGCGATTGTTCTCCAGTCTCCTGGCAAAAAGAAGGTGGTGAGAAGGGAACCCTTGGTCCCTCTCAGACCCTGAGCCTCAGGCCCCAGGTCCCACCAGCACAACAGCCCCGCTACCCAGGGCAAGCAATGCTGCCCATCCCAGCTCTTACCGAAGTTTGCTGTATGCCCGAGCCACCTTCCCTGAGATCCGATCAGAGCCGAAGACCACAACACGTAGTGTGGAAGCCTTGGGGTCCTCGTCCCCACTCAGGAAGGGGCGGCGGCGCTGGTGGCGTGAAGCAGGGGCCAGGAGCCAGCTGGAGAGCTGGGTGCCGAGGTTGGCCTGGGGCAGGGAGAGGGAGCGCTGGGCCCGGGTTGGGGGTGGTTCCAGGCTGTCCAGGGGGCTGCAGAGGCTGCCTGCCCGCCGCAGGGGCAGGTCCGAGCCGCCCTCCAGGCTGCGAGAGTCCCTCCGCAGCACCAGCTGGCTAGTGCTCTTGAAGAGTTTATAGATCCTGTTGAACTTCTGCCCAGGCCTGCGGTGGCCCCGGCGTTCCTGGCTGCCAGGCCTCCCGGGCCACTCGGGGGAGCTCTCCTCACTGTCCTCCACGTAGCCACTGTCCATGCCATCCGAGAGGCCGGACACAAAGGAGCTCAGCAGGTGGCGGGAAAGGGCTGGCCCTGAGGCCTGGGAGGAGGCAAGGGACAGGGTGGAGTCGCGGGACACCAAGGAGCTCGTGGAAAGCAGGGAGTCCCTCTCGGCACAATGTCCGTCAGTTTCCAAGTCCTCCTCCTCCTCCTCCTCTTCCTCCTCTTCGTCGTCCCCCAGGATCCCTGGCTGGAGCAGCTCCTGTTCCTTGAGCAGGATTTCCTGCAGGATGTCTGCAGGGAAGCAAAGGGCCGCACTTTCAGGGCGTCCCGGCTCCTGGGTCCCCTCTTGTGTACCTTCAGAGGGGGACAGGCTGAGGCAGACTGGACTTGAGGAGGCACAGAAGGGAGCTGAGGGCTAGCCCAGGCCTCACAGCATGGCGCCCTGCTGTGTTTAGAGCCGGCTCAGGTGGGGGTTGCGGGTGGCTGCACAGACCGGGGCCGGAAGGACAGCTTGGGCAGTTTAGGGGTCCCCAGCCGCTCCTTACCAAAGCTGTCCTGGTTCCAGCTGTAGGTGTAGCACCTGGCGACGGGGATGGGGATGGTATGGAGCTTTCCGGGTTTTGCAGTGTCTGTAAGAACAGGGAGGGTGGGACAAGAGGGCTGGGAAGAGTCCTTGGAGATTGGCCAGCCCAGTCCCCTTGTCTTGGAGCAGAGACTCGAGTTGGCACAAGGCTGCACAGCCGGATGGGTCGAGGCTGAGTTCGACCTGGGTGCCTGGCTCCCAGCCAGAGGGCCATTCTCCCAAGCACACCACATAGATGCCATGCCCTTTACAAGATGCGTGAATGTGACCAAGTCACAACCTCTGAGGCTCATTTCACAACGTCCGCATGGTAAAAGAATAGTACAAGCACATAGGTTTTCATGAGGAACGGTGTAACAGGGACTGATGATTGCTCCTCAAAATCGGTGCTCCCTTCTATGGCAACAGGAGCGAGAACGTTTCCTGGGCTCCTTTAGGGCAAGATTAGGCCATGTCACCAAGGTGGGCTCAGAGGGATACGTGCAGAGGTGATGTGGCACTTTCGGCATTACCTCCAAAAAAAGCCACACCCCTTGCCCTAAGTGAGCACTCCCTTTCTTCTTCCCATGAGCCACGAACATGGTGGCAACCCAACCCTGACCCCACAGATGCCCTAGGAGATGGTGGAGTAACAAGATGCTGTAGCACCTGGGCCCCGAATGACTGCGTAGAGCAGAGCCGCTGGGCCCGCCTGGCCTGCGTACCTGTGGAGCTAGAACAGGGGGTGGGGAAAGGAGGCAGAGCCCCAGCCTCCCAAGAGCCTCACCTAACACCCCAGGGAAGCCGGCCTTTTCTCCCACCGCCTGCAGCTTGGTCCTGAGCCACTGCCGGGCCTCTTCAGCATCCCCGATGCCAGAGGCCAGCTCCTGTGCCTCTGCAGTCTCTGTGAAGATGTCCTCAAGCTCTGCCAGGGTCTTGGCCTGAAATCCCAGGAGGGGAGAGGGTTTGCTCCTGTACCATGGCCTAGCTGCACACCTGTTCCAGTTCCTAGTCGGGCAGCAGTGATCAGCCAGTCCCTGCCTCTCCCTGCAGCTGGCCGGGAGCCAGGCCGCCCCCTCAACTCCCATTCTCAGGAAATGGTCAGGAGAGAAAGGCCGGGTCTTCAGTCCAAAGCACATCCCCATTCCCATGGCATGTGCCATCTTCTGAGGCACCAGGCACCCAGCCCACTGGCCAGGGTGCCACCCAGCTCTGGTCAGGACCCAGCACTCCAGAAACCCCCTCGATGAGCCCAGTCTTGCAGCCACTGCCCTGCCATGTCCCTCAGAGTGAGGAGGACCAGCATAGCCCAGAGACTGTGGCCAACGTGGTGCAGAGAGGAGGCTCTTCCTCCCCAGAAAAGTGCTCCACTGAGCCCCAGGGCCCCAGGGACATACCTGCAGCCTGGAGTGTAGGCCTGGGAAGTCACAGTGGGCCCCAAAGGTGGCCTGGAAGGCGTGCAGGAGCAGGGTGGTGTAGGTGCTGTGCGGCGAGTGCCCGGGCGCGCTCAGCTTGTCCGCCACGGCGAGGAACTCGGCCTGCACCTCCACTGGGTTCAGCAACAGGACGGTGCTGGGGGCAGAGGACCAGCTGTGGCACCTGCGAGTGGCCAGCACACCGCGGCGCAGCCACGCATCATGCCTGCCGGTGCTCAGCTCCAGCTCCAGCTCCTCCTCGCAGCCCAGGCAGGGCCCGAGGAAGTGACACAGGAGACAGGAGGGCGGCTCCAGGGCCCCAGGTCCCAGGGGGAAGCTTGGGGTCTAATTATTTTTCAACTGGAATTTTCAAAGACCTTTTTGAAATTGAACTTAATTTTTAAAAATAAATTTTACCTTAACTTTTATATAAACACTTTTTTTCTATGGGACATCTGAGTGGATTCAAGATTCCTCAGAAGAGGACCATATTTTAGGCGAAGTGACTTGAAGCCAAGTGACCATTTTTCTAGGGATCCAGCAAGCAGGGCAGCCACATGCTGTCATGCAGTGTGGCCTGGGGTGAGTGGGGTCTGAAATTCCCCATA
Source organism: Cheirogaleus medius (assembly GCA_008086735.1). Classification (NCBI taxonomy): domain Eukaryota; kingdom Metazoa; phylum Chordata; class Mammalia; order Primates; family Cheirogaleidae; genus Cheirogaleus; species Cheirogaleus medius. The sequence continues at coordinate 4,440,073 of VBSM01001082.1, forward strand.
GCATGGGGGTTCATCTGCCCAGAGGAAGGGGGGCCAAGTCAGGGCTGCATCTTATTCTTCCACTTATAGGGGACACCATTTCTATTAATAATTAGCCCAGCGCCATCATACAGGCTAGCATCAGGCTGGGGGGCAGTGAGTGGCCAGCTACTCTACCTCCCTTCCTGATGGACACCCGGAGTCCCTCTTAGTGCCAGTGTTTAAATCTCTTTATTATGGAAACTTTCAAACCCCCCAAATATTAAGAGAATCATGCACCCTGAGGTGTTGACTGCTCAGTTAATGGTTAACAATAACACATGGTCATTCTCACTTCACCCCTGCCAACCCCGCCATCACTGCCAGTCTCGAAGCCAGCGCGAGCGACCGCGGTGTCACATCCGTAAACGCTTTGGAATGAACTGCCCGCGGCTGCTCTGGCTCTCACAGGCCTGTGCTGCCTTCAAACCCAGTGCGAAGAAGCACCACGCGGGCAGCCTTCCCTCCAGGCTTCCGGAGTCCCTGTCCCTTGCTAAGCGCTTGCTCACTCCTTCCACGGACATATGCTGAGCACCACTGTGTGCAGGCGAGACCAGCCGAGCCCGCGCCCTCACCAGCTGGCGTGAATTCTCTGCCAAAGAACTTTTCATCCTTCCCAGTTTCCAGCCCAGGAACCTGAGACCCTCTCCCAACCCTGGCTCTTTCTGTACAACCTCCCCTCACCTCGGTCAGCTGTGCCTGTGGGGGGAGAGGGGGGAGCGGCTAAAAGGTGTTAGCGATTCCTCAGCAGCCCACCTGCCTCAGCCCCTGGGGGGTATCTACACTCTCCTGTCCTTTCTGTCTCTTTCCACACCTCCCACAGGCTTGTTTGTTCTTATCTAGAAGGAACTCCAGAAGGTTTCTCAGCGTGTGGCTGTGAAGTGAACCCTTGGGGCTGGGGTGGGGTGGGGTGAAGGCTGCAGTCCCTGGACTCCCAAGGTGTCAAGGCGAGACCTCCGGAGAGGCCTTGGAATGGGCACCCCCTCTCTAGTGCTTTACAGACTATATAGGTCAGGACCCAGGAGTGGGCAGTGAAATCAATTTGAGGAGTCACAACCAGAATTTGCTTCCTAAATGAAATAGAATAGAGTAGGACAGAACTCATCCTATGCAGTGGGCGTAAGTTTCATTCCATGAAACTTGTTTCAGCTGTGTGTGTGTGTGTGTGTGTGTGTGTGTGTGTATGTGCGCATGCGTGTACCAGGCTGTCATATAAAATGTAGTTTTAATTGTAGGTCCTGGTCAAAACAGTTTGGAAACGCTGTTTCAGTAACAGGCAGAAAGACACTGTGGAAATAGCATGGGCTTCTGCATAAGACTGAGGTTCAAATCCTGACTCAGACACTTGCTAGCTGTGTGGCCTTGCGGGAGTTACTTGGCCTCTCTGACTTCCAGTTCCTCATGGATAAAGTTAGGTAATGTGTGCCTGACACCTGGCACAATTGATACGGGCCCTTTTAAGAATCTGATGAAAGACCCTCAGCCTAGAAAAATGAACCTACACTCCCCTTCCCATTTCTCCCTCCCCCCAGAGCACTCACACGGTGGAGCTGCGGTGACTCCTGATGGGCAGGCCCTGCTCGGCCCTCACCAGTCGCTGGTAGGAGATTCCTGTGGGCCAACAACCAAAAAACAGAGTTCATGGGCTTATCTGTCCCTCAGCATCGTGTCCTTGTGCCTCGTGGCAAGCCAGGCACTGGACAGGCAGGTTGGACGTTTCCGTGCGAGGCTCAGAGGAACCCTGGGGAGAGAGCCGCTATCTGGACCCTCCAAGGCAAGCACGGTTAGAGCCAGGGCTGGATGCCTGAGTTCTCTTCTGCCTCTTCTGCATGGCCTTGGGCAGGTCACTTATCCCTGGGCCTCAGTTTCCCCCCAAGGGGCAGATAAGATCGGTGGCCTCTGAGGCCTTTAGCAGTCTATGATTTCCAGGCTCCATCTCAGTTGGACCAGCCAAGTTTTGCTCTTCAGAGACTGGGAGGCAGAGCACGGTGGGAGGGGACCCTGGGCCCAGGAGGCTGTCTAGGCTGCCCACTTGTTCCTGGGTCCCTGTTGTCACTGGTCCCTTCTCTGGGTGCCTTCCCATAGGGGCTGTGCCAGGTACCCCTCAGCCCATCTGCACCAGCCACTGGGGAGTTTCCAATCTCCGCCTGCACCCCTGCGTCTCTGCCTGGCACCCCACGCCCTCTTGGGGGCCTGTGGCCTTGCCTGGTGTCATCTCTGCTCTAAGGGATCTGCACCCCAGCCCCCCTCCCAGCCCACATCCCCATCCTCTCTGGCCTCTCCCCCTCTCTGCCTCTTGTCATTTCAAAATGCAGAGAAGAAACAAATCAGACGTTTCCCCTTTTTTTTTCCTGCATCTTGACTCAGTTCTGTGGCTGGAAAGTAGCCCATTTAGAAAATGCATTCAGTTCTACGTCAACCATAAGATTAAGCAAGAACTCGCTCTCCTTATGCACCCGGGCAATAGGACAGGGTCTGGGATTCACTGGGGCAGGCCACCTTCTTGTCAGAGCTCAGAAATAGTCCCAGGGAGTCCCTGTCCAGAGCGGGGCCACTGTAGCCTGGGGTTGAGCTGGGAGCTGGAAGGACGTCCCCACAGAAGTGCAAGCCCAGACCTGGGGCTTAGAGACAGCTAGAAACAGAAGGGTGGCGATTTTTGTTTAGTAAATGGCAGAAAATTAAATTATGTTATTCTAACTTGGAACCTAATTGCTTTGATTTTTAGCCTTTTGTGTGATGTTTTTTATGTAATCGTTGCAGGTTTAGAAGTTAATGTTACGTCTATTTTGCTAGGAAAATCCCTGAAACAGTGGCTATTTCTATCAGGACTTGGAACACCATCTGGTGGCCACTCACATGCATTACAGAGAAAAGCTCCCATTGCCCCCTCCACCGGCCAGAATAATACTGTAGTCATGGTAGCGGACACAGACAGACACCCCAGTCTACCTGACCACACAACACACACATGCAAAATCCCCTGACCTTATTTCTCGTTTCTTTTCCTACTTCGTGTTTTCTAATGGGTAACCCACGCCCCGCCAACCCCGTTTCTTCACTGCCACTCTGCCTCTGTCCGCCCAGGACATGCAGTTGGTCACACTCAGGAACAGGCTATGATGTCACTGTCCCTCCACATCAGGTTTCCTCCAAAATGCTCGGCCCTGGGCTCCCGACCCCACCGCCTCCTGAAACCCTCTCCTGAAGCTTACCAGTGTTTTCTCAGTCCCCAAACCCAACAGCTCAACCTCACCATCATTCTCCTTGAACTTGTCTCTTGGAGTGTTTGATACTGTTGACAACTTTCTCCTTGAAGCTCGCTCATCTCCTTTAGTCTCCGCACAAGGAAGGGTCTCTAGCACCTGCACCTGTGTGTCCTGGGGTACCTCACCCGTCCCACTTGGGACAGCGGTGCAGTTGGAGCTGGAAGCTGCATCATGTATTTCTGCTGCTTTAATGGGGGGACATTCAGGAGGACATCTGTGCCTGACCAGATGACCCAGAGGGAGCTATTTTCAGAGTTGCTTGGCTGGTGCTGACTATCCAAGATACCAGCAGCTCCCAGGTGGAGCACACAGTCAGCAGATAAAACCATTCACCCGCCCTGAAGACACCGTCAAAGCCCCCTCCTCGGCCTCTCTTGGCAATGGACCCCACCGTTTAGCATGGGGTGTGGGCTTTGGAGGTAACGGATGGATGGGCGGGGCTGAGCTGGGAACAAATTAGAAAAGACTGCAATATGGAAGAGCTGTTGGCCTATAAACTTTTATACAAACTGACTCCTTTGAACCAGGCTTAGAAATTGTCCTGTCGAGTCCCCATTTGCTGGTGTACACTGTGAGGCTGGAAACGTCTCCAGCACCCTGCAAGCCCGATGGGCCTTGGTTTTCATGATGTTGCCTGATGGTGCCAGGGAGGCCACAGCGGCTGAGTGCGGGCGGTGGTGGGGGGAGTGCTGGTATCAGCCTCAGGACCACCCCTGTCTCCACCCTACGCTCCCTGCACAGAGAAGCAGCACTGGGGACCTTGGGTCAATGGACCCCTCTCTCCCTTTGACCTTAGATCACATTCTTTCATGGTCACCTTAGCAGATGGGAACAACTTTCTGGGATTGCCTTCTTAGATCAAGACTGGTGCCAGCGCTAAACGAAAATCTCATTCCTGTACCAGGTTGTAGCAAGTAGAAAATCAAGAGAAGCCACCGCACAGGGGCAAAGAGCAGGTACTGGTGGGGTGGGGAGGGCAGTAAGCAGTCACGGCGAAGGTCACACTCCCTGTCCGGGCCGTCAAGACCCTTCACAGTTGAGCCTTGTGTGCCCGTCTAAGCTTCTGCCCTTTTTAAAAGCTGCAAATAGATGCCCGTTCTGCACACTACAGCTGACTTGGTCCTATGAAGACCAAGGACGCATGAAAATCACTACCTCTGCTGTCACCACGCAAGCACTGGTATTAAATTAACAGCACAGTAACAGACGTGTCTGCGCTGAGGATGGTCGTGAGGGTCTCGGGCCCGGGGAGGCAGGCAGCAACCACATTTTGACTCAGTTTCCTCTTATAAGGCAAACGCCAAGATTCCAGGGAGTCACCAGTGCAAGCGGGAAGCGGGGCCCAGCCCCGACTGCATCGCACTCCTCAGATGAGACTGCGCTGGGCACGGCTCTGCAGTATCTATGAGTACCATCAACTCACGGTTGCGGGTTGGAGTCTGATCTGTATCATGGCCTGGTGCAAACGCCAGCACGACACTCCCCGCAGCTGGGTGTCTCTCAGCTGTCCTCCCGACCAGCGCCCCCACGAGCGGCACCTTCCTGCTCCCCGCCTCCAGGCTCCTGCACTCTAGAGGGGCTGGAGGAACTGGGGACTTGTGGCCCCGAGGCCTCAGCAGGCCCTGGGCCTGGAGGGTGAATCACAGCCTTCGGTGAGCCGCAGAAGAGGAGAGGACGTGACAAGGAAGGCTGGGAGTCCCGGAGTGGAGAGGTGGAGGGCGAGAAGGGGTGAGGTGAGCAAGGCAAGAGGGGAATACTGAGGCGAAGGAGCAGTGGCCCTGCAGGAATGCCTGTGGGATGAGGTCTCCAGCTGTGCAGGGCCACCAGTGAGGTGTTACTGCCCTGCTGACAGTCACCCCAACAGGCCCAATCTGGGTTTTCCAGGCCACTCTTATAAGTAAGTCATATACGGCAGAGACTTCTAGGCATCTACCCAATATTCATCCCCCTTCTTTGCTAACAAGACCTTGGGCAATGTGCCCAGTTGATAAGTCACACTTCTCAACCTTCCTTACAGAAGGTATTGGGTGGACCCCTTTTTGCAGCCTTCCTCACTTCCTTCTGTTAACTGGAATGCAGACATGATGGCCAGAGCTCCAGCAACCATCTTAAGCCATGAAGTGACTTTGAGGATGATGTCTCCTGCTGAGGATAGTGGAGCAGGAAGACAGGAAGACTGGTCTAGGATGTTCATGGGGCTACCATGCCAATGCTGGACTGTCTTCTTCCAGGTGTGTGTGTGTGTGTTTGTGTGGGAGAGAGAGAGAGAGAGAGGAAAATAAAGCCCTATGAGTTTAAGCCACTGTTATTTTGGGCTTTCTGTTATAGACAGCCAGCTTAGTCCTAAGTAAGCACACCCTGTGATTTCTGGAACACCTGCCCTCCACTCTTTTCCCTAATCTAAATCTTTTCCCTAAATCTCTCCCACCTACTAGTCAATGATGTTTGACATTCCTTCAAGGGGTATAAACCTTTCATTCCATAATCAGAGACAAAAACTAGAAAATGCAAATGTCTGATCAATAATGTCCCAAGAGAAATTTATTGCCACTGGACAATATTCAGCATTCACTCACTACCAGTTGACAGGCAAAACTGACCTAACCCAGGTCTGTGCCTCATTTGACAGGAGGTCAAAGGCAGGAAGGCACTAAGAATCTGAAAGAGAATGGGGCAGGAGCAATTCTTAAGGTGGAAAAAGTGCTTATGAAAAGACAGCCAGTCATCTGTTAATGCCTCTCGGTAGAGACACAGCTTTATGCAAATGTGAAAGGATACGATATGGTTTTTGGAGTCACATAGACATGGGTTCGAGTGGCAAAGCGCCTGTTAGCCATGTGACTGCGGGCAAGCTACTAAACTGTCGAGCCCTCAGTTTCAACATCTGAAAAATGGGAATAATAGTCACCACCCAGAGAGGTATTCTGAGCGGTGGATGGGACCACCCCTTGGCTGTGTTTAATACAGCACAAGCACACAGGAAATGCAACCCCACATCACTGCCATCCTATCCTCACCACCAACGATAATCACAGTCCTACTTCTGACAGGGAAGCACAGAGAACTTGAGCAACTTGCCCAAGGTCATCAGCTAATAAGGGACAAAGTATAGGTCTTTTGTCATACCAAAGTCCACGTTCCTTCTCTTACCCTTGACTTTATAGCTTGGACAAGAAACAATGGACTTAGTTTTGTCATGTATGAAATGGGAATAATACTACTTTTCCCTCTCACCCTTCAGGGGAGATGCAATCCTTTAGGTTTGTGTGTTTTGAAATTGCAGAGTGACTCACACATAAATGCCCACTGTTGATCACAGATAAATTCTTTGCAGGCAAGTACTGTGGTCTTCACAGCCTTGCAGGCACAGAGTAAATATTCAATAAACATGTGGGCTGAGCCCAAGAGGGCTGTGGTAGGCAGGACCCGGTGGCACTGACGTGAGGTTTCTTGCCACCCCCAGAGTGGAGGCAGTAGGCGACCCTATGGGGGTGGAGTCAGGAAGCCGGGGGAGGCCCCCAGCCTTGATAACAGGCCCACTTCCTCTGCCACCCAGCCACATCAAAGCAGGATGAACTGTTTCATTTGTCTCCATGGCAACTGGGTCCCTAAGACTCCATGGGTGGAGGGCCCAGCTCTCTAGATCCCTTGTCATCTATTCCCTGTGACCTTGCGAGGACCCATCTTCTAAGCTAACATCATCCCAACACCTACTGCTCCCAGCAGTGTGAAATCAACATAGGCCAGCAATAGGCCTCACAAACTTCTGAGAGGGAGGCACCCATTTTACAGATGAGGAAACTGAGGTTCATAAGTTAAATGCCCCACAGCTGAAGCCTACAGCCCCACAGCTGAAGGCCCCACAGCTAGTGAGTAGCAGACTCAGAATTTGTAACCACAGTGGTCTGGTCCCAAGTACTGGTTACCTCTAAGGTATTCAGCCTCTATTCCAAGAGTTCAAGTTCCCAGGTCTCCATTCTAGCCCTCCCCTACTTTATTGGGGGTGAGAGTGACTCAAGAATAAGACAAACAAATGACCGCATGGCTGTTAAAAATCATACTAAAGCATCTTCTGACAATTCCACCTAAGGGTCACGTAGGAGAAGGTACTTTTGTTTAAATTACTATTTGCTGTTGATTAGGGCTCAAGTTCTTTGCAATTAGAGGTTAACTTGTGGAAGTGAGATAAGTTGCAAGTGATTTTTGTGCGGTAGAAGAGATAACCCCAAAGATTATGGTTTTATTCCCCTATATGATATTAACTATTTTGTATCTAATTTTGCAATCTTATTCTAGCTTCTGTGAGAACCTTTTATCAGTTTCTCAAATCCTCCTTAACACAGGCTCTACTGTCTTGCCGGTTCCCTCTGTAATGAGCTGATATATCTCTGACACAAGCCATTAAATATTTGTATAAGTGTTGGGTTTTGTAACTGTTTGAAAATGATTCTCTGACACGAGAGAGAGTTAATAGTTTCCTATTTCAGTTCTGCTTTCCCTCGAAGAGGAGAAGTTTCCAGCACAGGCAGCTTGGCTTGGGCTTCCCTCCCCAGGCAACTGCCTTCTCCCTGGTCACCAGGGCATCTGAGGCCTCGCATGGTCCCGGGGGTGATGTTGAGAAGGCCCTCAGTAGTGAGCGATGGTTCTAGAGTCTTCCCTGCTCTGGGGCCAAAGGGCCCCCATTCCACCTTCATCTCCAGAGCTGCTCTGCTTGGCCAGTGGGCTCCAGGGTTAGCATCCCAAGGCCCGGGCCTCACCACCACCTCTCCACTTCACATCTGCTCCCTGGGCCACCCAGCGCAGAGTTCCTGCCCAGCTGCACACAAAAACACCCCCAGGCATAGCGTGCATGCAGTTGAGGCGCCACTTGAAATTGGGAAGCGGTCACCCCACAAGTGATCCCCTCCCCCAACCCAGCATCCTCCTTACCCGTTCCAAAATAAGAAAGAGTCATTTTTTAGATCTTTGGTAGAAATGAAGTACCAAATCTCACTTGGTAAGAAGGCCCTGCCACGGCATTTGCATTTTAAATCCTTTCTTTCAAAATTGTGGACGGCAAGAAAAGCTTTGTCTCCTGGTAAAAGAGCTCCAGTCACCAGGAAGAAGCTCAGAAGAGATCCAGATCTGTTTGTTTTGGGGGGCAGCGGGAAGGAGGGAAGGAATGAAAGAGTTTGACCTTTAAACTGGTTTGTTCACGTAGGGTGCCTTGGCAAGTTAGGTTGGCAGACTGTCTATTCAGAGCGTGCCCAAGCACTTTTCTGAGTCCAATACATTGCCAGGGCCTTCCTGATTTTTCAATTCTCCACCTAAGTTTCTACCATGATGTGAGGGCCACGTTACAGGGAGACTTTGGGGTTGGCCAACCCTGGCCTGTACCTGCTGTGCTCATTTGTAACAACAGAGAGCTGACTGACAGGGACAGACAGGGCAGCTGATTGGTTGGGGAAGACAGTTATGAACCTTCCAAAGGAATTTATACACAAAGCTTCAGTCCTGCGCTTTCTAGGGTCCATGAGTTATTGGGGAACAAGATTTGGTACTTCTATCCCTTGTGTGTTTTTCATGTGTATGATGGGAATTAAATGCTGCTGGTACTAAGCAGGGCCTGGCGCATGCGTACATTTGAAATTTTTAAAAAATGAGATTATAACACATATAGTATTTGGGGGCCTGCTTTTTTACTCAACAAGTTACTCAACATCTTTTGATCTCAGTAACTCCATTCCTACAATATCATTTTTAACAGTTGAATAGCATTCCACCAAATGATAGAGTATACTCAACCATGTTCAATACTTAGGCTTTTTGGCATTGGTTGATTATAAGAAAGAATGCATTGATGAACACCTTTATAGCTAAATCTTTGCACATCCATAGTTATTTATCAGGATAAATTTCGAGGAGTGGAATTGCTGGGTGAAAGGGTATTCTTTCTGATGCTTTAGCAAACACAGCTCCTCTTCTCCTTAGCAACACTGGTGTTTTTGTTCTTTTTTTGTTTTTTTTTTAAATTTTTGCCAAGTTAACAGGGGAAAAAAAGAGTCTCATCATTTAGTTTTGAGGTCCCTTCATTACCAGTGAGGGTGAATATTTTGGGGGGTCTTGCTCAGTCATTGAGGGTTCTTTGTCGATGTACCTGAATCACATCCTTGCTCATATTTCCATGGGTATGTTGGCCTATTGTTTAATTGACTCAAAAGCACTCTTCATGTGTTTGATATATTAATTTTTTGTTGCAAATATTTTTCTTAATTTGTCATTTACCTTTCACTTATACTGGGTTTGCCATATAAATGCTTTAAATTTTATGCTTTCAAATCGGTCAGTCTTTTTCTTTATAATTTTTGCCTTGGGGGACGTGTTTGGCAACTCTTCTCTGCTCCAGGTTCATGTCACCTATTTTTCTTCTACTACTTTTATGGTCTTGTTTTTCACACATAAATCTTTAATCTATCTGAAAGTTATTTTTATGTTTGAGATGCAACTCCCAATTTTTTCTTGAGATAGAATTCTAACTCAGTTTTTTTATGATCTGCCAATTATCTTGATACAATTTATTAAATGATTAATTTTCTTCATCACTGGTTTCAGGATGCCACTTTGTCATATAGCAAATGTTTGTATGTAATCTATACTGTAATCTGTTTCTAGCTGTGATATTTTGTTCCGTTAATCTACCTATTCTTATACCAATGGTGTGCTATTTTAATAACTATAGCTATATAGTTATTAAGAATACATACATAAATATATAATAAATGCATAAGTAAATGCTACTGTAGAGCATTTATTCTTTCAAATAGACTATTTTGCTAATTTTAAAAATATATTGCTGGTATTTTGATTGTGATTGCATTTATTTTTATAACACCTGGTGTTGTTATAATATTGATTTGATCCAGCAATACCTCTCTTCAACTATTTATTCTTCAGGAAAGTTTGTTTTCTCTACATAAGTCATTCAATTTTCTTTTTTATTTTTAGTTGCTATCATAATTTTTTTCATTATGTTTTCTTACTGATTAATGCTGGTTTATGAAAAAGCTCTTAACTACCTGTTTTCTTGTTCCAACAATTCTTCATTGAGGCGATTCTCTCAGTATGGACAGGTAAACAACTGTTTGAGCTCTAAATAATTAAACTTTTCTCTTCTCCAGAAGAGAAACTATTCTTTATTTTTGTCTTTTTGCATAGGCAAAATACCTATAAGCAAAAAGAGGAAGATTATTGACTTTACAGGAAATGCCTCTAGTATTTCACCTTGGACTGTTGCCATAGTAAAAACACTTCCATAGTAATCGTTTCCATATATTGGGGGTTTTTGAATATCAAGAATGGGTGTTGAATTTTATCAAATGTTTTAGAGGCATTTATTGAGATGTTTATGTAACTTTATTCCTTTGAGTACTGATGTGATGCACCACCTCTCAGTCAATCATACTTGATTATGTTTTCCCTTGCTCTGTCATGGTTTCCTTAGACCTCATTTTCACGTCTATAACAGCATCTTGATTTGTCAAGAACTCCTACTTTTCAGACCCCACATATAAAAACTGAGTACTGAGTCCTTGTCCACACTTGTCACAGTGGCCACCAACCCTTCTATTCCTAGCACCAGCCAGAACTGAATCAACCCACACACGCAATTACCTATTTATTCCGGGGGCAAAGAGAACAAGCAAGGCCTCCTGCCAGTATTCTGACCTGGGCAGCCTTGGAGACCCGTTGGCTAGGCAGATCGGAGGCACAGGCCAAGTGGCAAGGTCTCTTTGCCCTGAGCACCTGTTCCAGCTTCCCCTAAGTTCCTCCTTGAGCTCCCTTCAATGTTTACTGCTTTTAGCTTGTGAAGATTTTGCCATCAGATGCTTCCTGGTGCCGTGAAGAGGAGATTCCAAGGTTGTGGACCAGGGCACGGGCAGAGATGAACCAAAGGATGCAAGCTGAGGAGGGTCATGGCCCAAGAATAGCTTCAGAACAGCCGGGAGCATCCCGATCACGTGAGCCCTGCTCAGTGTGCCTGCTGCCTCCACTTACCTGGGGCCTTGAGTTCAGCATCGATGAAGGTGAGCATTTCCTGGCAGATGCTGCAGTAAGGAATAGGCCAGGTCAGGAAGCGGTGGTAGGTTCTGGCTGCCTTCAGAAGGAGATCTGAGTCTGGTGGGAAGTGTGGTGTCTAGGATGGAGGGAGCAACAAGCAGAGGAGTCTGGGTGAGAAAAAGCGCATTGGTGCTCCAGAACAGCCTCTGCTCCCTTCCTGGAATGTTCCGCAAAGGACACACATTTCCCAGCAGCAGCGTGTCCCAGGACAAGGTCAGGAAGAACTGGAAGTTACCCATAGGGAGTGAGTTACAGATGGACAAGATGGTGCCCAGGGGTGTCTCTGCTGTAAGGGCCTTGTGTTCCCCCCCAGACCAAAGCTCACCCACCGCTTGAGAGAGCCTCTCTGGAAAGCTGGCACCTTAGGGGTCATTCTACTAATAAATGGTGCCATTGCTGCCATTTGTGTTGGAGAATGGTCTTCAATGCCTAAACTACTTTACTTAAATATTCTCACTGGAGGCAAATGTTGGTTTTTCTGAGGGTGGATTGAGTCGATGCACACATTGGGTGCTGCCGGTCTCGTGAATACAGGGGGTGATCACGCTGGGTGAAACTGACCAGTAGGGTAAAAAAATGAGGTGGGCATAGGATCTCTCTCATGGCTTGTGAACAGATGGAGACAACGGTTCCTCCACGGGAGCCCAGAGACGCCAGGCACAATGGCGGCCATGGAGTTACCAGAGGCATGGCCGCTCTGAAGCCATCAGAAGGTTGAAACCCATCTCATGTGTCATTGCTTGACCATTTCTCTGTCTGTGTTCATCCCCAGAGGTGTGAGGGCTGTGCCCCCACCAGAGGTCGTGCTTCCCCCTCCCCCCTCGCCTCCCGTCCCAGCCCACATTGGACTCACACAGAGGACAGTAGAGTAGAATAGCAGGGCCAGTGGGGCGAGCAGGTCATAGGTGCCCTTCTCTTGGACCTGTGGAGAGGATGGGGGGAGAGGGGAGGCTCATTCACGGGATGCAGGGCTCCCTGGGGCAGAATACAGCAGCGCTTTCTCATTCTAGTCTGTCTTTTCTTTTTCAAGTGAAAAGCAGTGTAACTACAAGACGAAAATTTGGAAAATAGAATTAAACACAAAAAACACTCACCATTTCCCCTCCCAAACCCAACTGCAGCTATTGTTTCAATGGACTTGTCCTTACACCACTTTTTCCCCACGTATTTTCTTCCACAAAGCTCTACTCATAGTGTGTGTGGTTTTACTCTTTATTATCTTCTATGTTGAGCATCAGTGAATTTCAGTTTTACTACATGGTCTCTGAGACCACCTTTCTTTTCCCTCCTGGTTATACATTTACCTCTTATTTGTGTTGTAAATACTTTTTTCCAATTGGTTGTTTGTCTTTTAATTTTATAGATATTTTTGATGTACAGAAATTATAAGTGTCCTTTATGGATTTTTGCTTTTGCATATGAGCATCACTTATCTTTGAAGCTTCATTTTCTGAAATTTAAATCTTTAATCCAACTAGAATTTCATCTGCTGTGTGGTGTGAATCCTACCATGCCATACCATGCTGTATGGGAATCTTACTCTGCATTTTTCCAAATGTTTAGTCAATTTCCCCCTGCACCATTTAATAAATCTTAGTGATGCAATTTTATTATATATTACATTTTGTTTACACCCTTAATGTTCATCATTTTTTTAGCTGCATAATATTCCTTCTGGTAGATCTCCATAACTTATTAGTTTCATTGTGGACATTCCAGATTATATTCTTGGTATCTCACATGAACACCATTGTGCACATTCCTTCTTCTATAACTTGGATTATTTATCTAGAATAGGGCTCAAGAAGTATAATCAACAGATCAAAGATTATAAACATACTTACGATCTTTGAGACATATTGCCAAGTCACCCTCCAAAAGGATTGTGCCATTCATAATATCTCGTACGTACGAAAGTACCAGTTTTACCACACTCTTTCTGCACTGGTTATGGCCTTTTTTTTTTTTTTTTTTTTTTGCTAATTTGCTAGGCAAAGTCTGTCTCATGGTTTCAATTTACATTTATCATATTATTACTGAGGCAACATTTTTTTCATATTTGTTTACAAGTTCTATTTATGCTTTTGTGAACTGTCTCTTTGATAGAGCCCACCACAGTGCATACACATATGTGCACGGCACACGATTTAGAATCCCAGGGCTGATGTCCTCTGGGATCTACTTCTCGACTCTGCAAGGCCAACCCCAGCTCTGCCCTTCACCTCCTGACTTGCCCTCACCTCTCGGGTTTTCTGCAGGATCTGCTCAAGGAGGATGAGGAAGTGGCCCGGATCCCTGCTGACCAGCTCCTGCAGGCTCCAGCAGTTCAGACACAGCCCGGCTGGAAAGGGAGAGAGGCGAACGGTCAGTTCTGATCTTTTCTGGCCACCCTCAGGCAGCGGCTGTAGAGAAGGAGGTGGGGTCTACCCTGGAACCTTCCACTGTGAGATTGCACTGGAATATGCCTTTCGAAAGTAAGAGAGTCTAAGAGAAAATGCTGGACCAACACTCAACCCTACCATGCCCCATCAAGACACGATGATGACAAGTTTGCTATCCTGCATATACAAGAGACAAGAGACGCAGGGCTTGGAGATTCGGCCTGGGATCCCCTTTCGAGGCCAGAGAACTTGCCATGACTCTGCTGCCTGTGCCTCTGGAGAGCACTGGTTCTCCCAAACCTCCCCTGGCCTGGTTTCCTACGGGGGGAGCTGGTACCTATGAGAGGCAGGGGAGTTAGAACACAGGCAGAATCCGTTGGAAGAATAGAGTTGTCACAGCGAGCTCCACCCCAAGACATAGGACTGAGTCTGGGACAGCCACGGGGCTTCCCAGGACTGCCTGGCCATGGAGTCCAGGAAGAGGAAGTTAAACTATTTATATTTTAAAAGCTACAATGAGCATTTTGTCACTCCGTAACTTCCCCAGACTTTCTTATTTTTTCAGTCTGTTTCACCACAGTCAGCAAGGGTAAACCCCTAAAAATTAAAGGGGTGGTCATGGCAGGATGGAAGTGCGTGTATGTGCGTGTGTGTGTGTGGAGTGGGGAGTGATAGCAGCAGGGGTGGAAGTGGGTTGACCTTGAACTTCATGGGGCTCGAGCTCCAGGCCTCTTCACACGCACGGGCTCCTTCCAAAGTCCTGGGGGCCCCTAACAGTGTGCCCATGTGGTCATAGGTTTTGGTAAAATTTGCAAAAGTCTGATATTTTTGTATTCTTTTACTTAATGATGTCCCCCCCTCCCAACTCTACAAGCTTGGGCCCCATCAGGACCTGGGTAGGAGGCAAGAAGGAAAACTACCATTTATGGACAACCTGCTATGCGCCCATACTATACGGTGCTGGCCTTTGCATACGTTACCTCCATTGAGGCTCCACGCTCCCTTCAGGAAGTTGGTTCCTGTTATTATTATGCCCATTTTACAGACAAGGCAAGCGGGGTCACGGGAGGGTAAGTGGCTTGCAAGAGGTTGTACAACCAATGGGAGCTAGTTTTAATTCAGATCAGACTAAATCCAGAGGCCAGGGAAGCCTCTTGGAGGAGGTGACATTTGATTTGAGAGCTGGACGAGAAGGAGCCAGCTGTATGCAGTTCCTGGGGAGGAGTTCCAGGCAGCAGGTGCAAAGGTGCTAGAGTAGGGAGGAAGCAGGTAATTCTCAGGGAGCAGTAGGGATCTATCTCAGGAAGCGGTTAGGGAAGCAAGTGAGAGACAGGCGTGAGATCTTTGCAAGCATAAGGAATCATCACAACTAGGCACCCGCCTCCAGAGATAGGACCGCCCAGGCCTGTGTTTCTCCGTCCTGGGGAGTGGGGAACATGGAACCCTCCTGCTCCCTGCAGCTCTGCTGAGATTCTCCCCTGTTCTACGGGGAAGAAGAGGATGAGGTTATGGATGGATCTAGAAACTAGTAAATGAGAATTCTGAGAGGAGCTGCCCACAAATTCCCAGCTGCTCTTCCGCAATCAGCAGCTGTGGCATTTCTAAGCAGGTTCAATACTCTCTTCAAGAAGCGAGATGCAGCCCTGAGCAGGACGAGGACGATATCATGGGAGAACGTGCTACACACTGAGGACTGGCTCTGCGTCAGGTGCTGCGCCGGGCACCTGACACAGGTGACGTCCAGGGACTTGCTCAGGACAGGATTTGAACTAGAATCTTCCAGCTTCCAAGGCTGGTCCAGCGCCCACCATGGCCCCGGAGGTTTCCCTGGGTCCTCAGGATGCCTCCCCGGCTTCCCCAGACCCACCTGACCAGGAGGTGGAGCGGCGGCCGAGGCTGAGACCGTGCAGGCAGCGCTCCAGGGCGTGCTGGATGCGGTCCTCCGTGCATGTCGTGGCCCCAGGCTGCATCCTGAGTCATTGCCTGTGTGGGGGACAGACGCCGGTCAGCCTGTTGTTCTTCTTTCCCAGCAAGTGCCAGGCTGGGCAGCACCTGGTCCGGCGGGACAGCCGCAAAGACAACCGGCACACACAGCCCAGCGCGACGAGCGCGACGAGACTGCTACAGCTGCGCTGCTGTGAATGTGGCACCAGGGGCTTCCAGCTGCCCCCAGCGCAGGAACGGCTTCGGGGGTTTGGGGGGGCATCTGAGCAGCAGGATGGGACGAAGGTGTAGGAAGTCAGGGGTCAGTGATGGGAGCAGAGGGGACTGTTGCCAAGTGCCCAGGGAGTGGCCAGACCCCAGTGGGCTGGACAGGAGGACCCTGAGGGGAAAATCACAATCACCTGGGACACTTTTTCTGAATCTCTAGGTCTGTGTCCCCCAAACCCCTAGGGATGGGGCAGGGAGCCTGTTCCGGAGGGGAAGGCCGCAGGATGTGCTGAGAGGGGCTGTCCTGTCTCCCCACCCCCACCTTGTCACAGGCATTGTTTGGGTGCCCATGTCACAGGCACCTGTTTCTTTCCTGCTCTGACCCACACTTTCGACATTTCCCTTCCCTTTCTCTGAGGCGTGGCAATGCTCCCAGTACCAAAGACCTGGCCCGGCCCCCGTCCGCATCCTGCTGAGGAGAGACCGGGGCGTGCTTAGCTCAGCTGGAAGGCCACTGAGGAGGGGACCTAATGAAGGGTTTTAGCACCAGATGGGGACTTCGAGCTTCCAGCAGGACCAGTCCAGGTCCTCAGTTACGTGTGAGGGTTCCCAGGCCCCTCAGGAAGCCGTGAGAGGCAGTGTGGCACAGTGACTAAGCCTGGCTCTGGCGTCCAACAGTCTTGGACTCAAATCTGGACTCTGATATTTGCTAGCCATGTGACTTTGGGCAAATTCTTTAGCTTTTCCAAACCTCAGTTTATTTATCTGTAAAATGGGGACAATGAGAGTGCTAATCTCATGGGGCTGTCAGGAAGATTAAATGCCATACGGAGGCACTGGGACACCTTCCAGTGCATGAGAGCTACCATGCTACGTCTTTGCCATATTGCTCCTGCCCTTAGGACTCTCACTGAATTCACCTCGTCGGGACAGACCCTTTCTCTGGCCAGTCAGGCCACGTCTTGGGGAAGCCAAGGAAGCAGCAGCCCAGCTCTGTGGATCTGGAGACAACCGGGAAACCAGAAGAAGAAGCACAGGCTCAGAGCTGTGCTATGCAAATGACATGCAAAGAGATAACCCGGGTCCAGCAGCATTCAGCTCACGGAGGCCACACACAGGCAGATCCTCCTGCTTCCCCAGCCTGGGAGGAACCAAGTGAAAACCAAGCCCTTTGTGAGCTGCCTAGCCTCCCTCCACCGATGTCCCCGGTGGGTCATGTGTTGCAAAGTGGGCTGGTGCAGCAGTGGGCACACAGCAGGCAGCATGCATGCCCCCACCCTGCCATGGGTTTATTGACCACCTACTATGTGCCAGGCACTAGGGAGACAGCAGAGAACCAAGCAGGCATGCTCCTTGGGGGAGACATAGACATCGAGCAATTTAATAGGCAAAGAAAGAGGTGATCCCGGAAGGCAGAACATGCTATGAAGAAAGGATGGTGCTGGAGGGGGGGACAATGGGGACTCCTCCACTCTAGGGGGTTGGGAGTCAGGGAGGCCTCTCTGAAGAAGGGACATTTAAGCTGGATGAGGAAGCCAGGAGGAGCGAGGGAGGGAAGCAATCCAGAAAGAGGCGGCAGCACGTGCCAGGCTCTGGGTGCAGGAATTAGCTTGCCAAAGACCTAGACCCGAGAGCCCGGGGCCAGCGTGCTGGTCTGGCCTAGGACACAGACTAACCCTCCAGGTCCCGTGCCCTCTGGCTGCTGAAGGCCATGGCCAGTTGAGTTCAGAAAGTCTTTCACTTGTGATTCGGGACAAAGAATCTTGGGTGTTTCCATTAGCAGTACTTGGATACCCAAAGACATCCTTTGGCCCTTCCGTGGAACTTTCCCAACTGACTCTGGATCTTTTGTTTGCTAACTCCTCCACAGGTGGTGGCGCAGGTGGTGAGTCCGTGGACCTTGGGCCAGAATGGGCAGATTTCCGGTTTCGAGGCCCCTCCCCCACCTCAGGCTGTGCCGGTGCCTGGCACCGACAAGCGCCACTGGACCCACACCGGTGACGAGGCCTCACCCTCTGCCTTCAGTGGCAGCCCAGACACAAGACCCTCTCCAGCTTGGTCCTGTTCGGGCGCAGGGCTAGCAGCGCCTGCTGGGGGCGCTAGAGCGCCAGGCACCTTCAAACGCATGAATGGCTGGTCCAGATGCCACCAACGCACCCTTTGTCCTCACAGGCTGATTTCTCCCCGTTTAACCCTGGGGCAGGTTCTTGGAGGGAGCTCAGTGGTCTCCCGGCAAGCCCTTCATTTCACAGCAGGGGAAGCTGAGACCCAGAGAGGGTAAGGGCCTTATTCAAGCCAGCCTGGGTGGGGACAGAGCTGGGAGAATTAACAGCAGTATAAACAGACAAGGGTATCAAGCAGGACTTTTTCTGTATTTCCAGATTGTGGCTGAGGCCCAGCTCTAACGACAAAAGGTGCTAAATGCGCTGCACTCTCAAATTCCAGGAGCCACGGTGAGCTGTCAGGGATGGGGCTGCAACCACCCTGGTGGGCTTCCGGCAGGTCAGCCCAGAACCGGCACAGCGACCCACTCACCCCCATCATTATCAGCTTGGGAAGAGAAAAGGGGTCTCCGGCCATTCTGGAAGGCTCTTCTTCCTCTCCTCGAAGCCGAGGGCAGAGGGGCTGTCAAAGAACCCCTTATACAGAGTGGGGTGCCTGTCGGTGAGGGTGCTTCCACTGTCCGTCAGCCCGCAAACTTGCTCCCCCGCTCCTGGGCTACCTGTGAGCCACGGCAGGGCTGAACGAAGGGGTGGGAGAGGCAGCGTGCAGGCCCACTGTTGGGCAAGTCAAAGACGTGCTCCCTGTCAGGGTGGCGGGTGGATACCAGGAACAAAAGCTAGACTTGACCCATTTTGGTGACACTTCCGCAGAGGGCCACCGGCAGGGTGAGGGAAACTTATCAGTAAGAGGCTGAAGGCTGGACCACCTTTGCGGGAAGCTGGAGGGGGCAGAATGAAGAGATGGGAAATTTGTGGCACAGAGAGGTTAAACATCTTGCTCAAGGTCACACAGCTAGGAGGTGGCAAAACCAGGATGAGAACACAGTCGACAGCCATACCACCCTGAGCGCGCCTGATCTCGTCTGATCTCGGAAGCTAAGCAGGGTGGGGCCTGGTTAGTACTTGGATGGGAGAATGCAGGGAGTCTGGGTTTTTTTAACCACTATCGTACATTGCCCCTCAGCATAGTCAGGTGCGGTTACTAGAAGAAAAATAAAACCAATACTTGTTTCTACCCCAACAAGTGAAGACTCGATTAAGAGGATTCTGCTATGAGAGATCTAGACTCTCAGTTGCTGGGGAAACTGGGCCCCACCGTGTCTGCCCAGAGCTGCTGCCCAGCACAGACCTGCGTCCTCCAGAGAGAGGACCAGGGCTCACAGGCGTGTCGCTGGAGAGCGGACACTGGGCCGCACTCTCTGGAGCTGCACTGCTGAGGCCCGCCATGGCTCACAGGGCCCAGGCGTCTCTAGCCTGCAGCGGAGGCTAACTGAGCGAACTAGGTTTTTGGACACCCCTCCAGCCAGCCCCCCGCTGCGATGGCAAGCTAGTTATGCCACAAGGTGGGAATGAGTCACCCTGCCTTGCGTCCCACACTGTAACAGATGCACTGCAAGATGCAAATGATGCCCTCAGCCCTATCCTGGAAGGGGTCAGAACACAGTGTCCTGGGGCTGCTCCTCCACGGAAGGGCGGGATACCCTCGGGGCACTGGGCAGAGCTCTGGTGCCGGCCTTGCTGGCATTCCGAGGCCATCTAGAGCTGGCCCCGAATTCTTCTTAGAGGCAGGACTTACCTGAGGCACTGGGCCCTGGGAGCCAGAGGGAGGGGGCAGATGCAGCCCAGCCAGGGACCCTGACTGCGCTCCCTTGGGGTTACCCAGCACACGGTGGCACGCCTCGCCCCTTGGCATGCTCATTTCTGTCTGGTGAGTCAGTCGCCAGCTGTTTCTTGTGACTTGTCAGCAGAACCCCATGGCTTTGGGGCAGAGGTGCATGGGGAAGACAGTGACACCCCGTCTCCCTGGGATGATGCCTTTTTTCAAAAGCTCAGCTAGCAAGGCACCCCCCTCCCCATCTCGTTCAGAAGAGCTCCCGTTGTGAAATTCCAGCTGCTGCCAGGAATGCCACTCACCCCCCTACCGGTGGTGGGGTCGTGTTGAAAGAGCCAACACGGGGCGGGTCCCCTCCTCCAAGTTCCTCTTCTGAGTCAGTGCAGAGGACTCGAAGTCCTTACGGGGACCCCGCACAGGCCAGAGAGGCCTGGAGTTACGGTAGATCGGGGGACCCCAGTGGGCATGGAGGGAGGCACATGCTGCTGTGACCCCATGGTGCAGGCGGGGTCATTCTCCCTAAGGAGGGAAGGACTGGTCCAAGGGGTGGGCTCTGCCTGGGCCTGGCTTCCTGAGGCAGCACCCCTGTGGCGCAGGGAGGAAGGCTGCTTTTCTTGGGGAGCTTCTCAAACAGTCTGAAGGGCAGAATGAGAGGGCATCGCATGAGGAAGGAGGCGTGGGCCTCCAGGCTCTGGCTGGCACCCTGCACTGCTTTCCTGGTGGACAAGCAGGAAATCTTCCAGGCCCGTGCTTTAAAGCCCTGGTCCCACAGGTGGGAATAAAAGAAGCACCAAGGCACATGGTCCTGGGCTGACCCCACGGGCTTCCATTCTGGGTCACTCCTTCCTCTCCCCCTTCCTGTCCTCAGAGGCTCCAACCTCCCCTCTCTGCCCCAATCCAGTCCTCCTGATGGCATAAGACACAATCTCCAGTGACCTAAGTAAGGAAATTCTCACTCCAATACAGGAAGGCTACACCAGAAACTCAAGAGGTTGGTTACCATGGGAGGTGGGGGTGGGAAAAGGGTGGATAGGATCAAGGAATGAAATGGGGACAGGGGAGTAGCGACCCTTCTCTGATGACACCTATATGCACAGCTTTGATTCTGAGAACCCCGGTAGTATTTTTCATATCCTAAATTAAATAAATAATTCAGATCAACTGTGACATGGGGGCAGGGGGCCAAAAGTGGGATACAAAACAATAGCACATTAACCCAACTATTATAAAGGATTAACATAACCACATTGAAGGGGTGAGGGAGGGCATGGAAGAACTAACCTAGGTAACTTTGGAAAATAGCATTTTGACTGGACACTGTAAGGCTATAGACAAAAAGAACTATATACAAATACCATTTTCTAGTTATTAAATCCATTTCTCATAGGGATATGGGTTGAAAATTCTGTAAGTTCTTTATGTGTGTACTAGGATGCAATGAATAAGTAAATATATCACAGACAATGAGAGCCAGTTTCTCCCTGTTGAAAAAGGCAGGAAGGGGGCAGGCTGGGATGAACCTCATGGTGTTGGACTAGAATTGGAGGAATCAGTATGAACTCATGGTTTCTAATGGATATACAAATAGATACATATAGAAATTTTTAAAAAGATGTGTGTGCACTTGGATTAATATACATACATGTATATTTCTAGCTCTGTCTGCAGAAGGAGACAACTATGTCACCGTAGCAACAATCACACTCTAGTGCCCAGATCTTGGTTTCTAAATACCATTTTCCAATAGAAGGAACCAGAGCTACTTAGAGAAATGGCTGGTTCTAGGATTGGGGCAGGAAATAGACGAGATAAACCCGGCACACCTTGTAGTGCCAGGAAATAAGTCAACACTTAGAAAAGAACGGGAAATGCTGAAAGGACACCAGAGCTAACCTGAAGGAGTTTCCAATGGCCACCGCTGGGACAATCTGAACAACAAGATAAAGCAAGCACCGTATTATAATTCATAGAATAAAATGAATACCCATGAGTCTATAGATAATTATAGATGATCGAATGTTATAGAAAATTGAATCAAAACATAAATGGAGGAGAAAGGATGAAAGAATTCCAATTAATAAATGTGGGAGAAATCAGAGAAATACGAAGTCACCACTAGGCAGGCACCACAGTAGAAACTGTTGCAGACAAGATCCACCACCAGATGCTAAAATCTGTTCGTGAAAATCTGAAGAGAAACAGGATATGTGCCTAGAGAGTATTTCCCCCCAAATATTTACTACTTACAAAGGGGAAAATAATTTCACAGTGGAGAAACCCAACAGTTTCTCCACCTTCACCACATGGTCAAGGCTGACGACACCAGCAACGGATACATCAGCATCACGTGTCCTCGGATATGGTGCACTAGGAAGGGAGGGACACACATCGCTCCTGTGGGGGTCTTGCTAAAAATGCATAACCGCAACCTAATCACAAGAAAATTCAAAATCCAATTGAGCCAGGTGTGGTGGCTCACGCCTGTAATCTTAGCACTGTGGGAGGCCAAGGTGGGAGGATTGCTTGAGGCCAGGAGTTCGAGATCAGCCCAAGCAACATAGTGAGACCCCATCTCTACAAAAAATAGAAAAAATTAGCTGGGCATGGTGGCACATGCCTGTAGTCCCAGCTACTCAGGAGGCTGAGGCAGAAGGATCGCTTGAGCCCAGGAGTTTGAGGTTGCAGTGAGCTCTCATCACGCCATTGCCCTCCTCATGCCTGGGCAACAAAGCAAGACCTTGTTTCAAAAAAAAAACACAAAACAATTGAGGGACAGTCTATAAAGTAAATGGCCAGTACTCCCCAAAGTATCAAGGTCATAAAAGATAAGGAAAGACAGAGGAACTATCACAGATTGGAGGAGACGAAGGAGAAACAATGTGGGATCCTGGACCAGATCCTATAATAGAACAGAAAGGGAACATTAGGAGAAAAAATGCTCAAATTTAAATGAGGTCCATAGTTTAGTTAATAGTACTGTGCCGGTAATCATTTCCTGGTTTTGATAGCTGTACCATGTTTCTGTGAGTTGTTAATTAGGGGAAGCTGAGTGATGGGTAGGGGTGGCTCTAAGACCCTTCATGTACTTACACAGCCTCATACACCCTCTCTGTGTTTCCAGGCGGTCATGCAGTGCCTCACCGGCTCGCATGAACTTCGTTAAAGTTGCTGTTTCTTATATAGACACAGAGCGCAGGGCTGGCTGCCCCCAAATCCCCTAACCTAAATTCCCAAGCTGGAGCTGAGAACCTGGGGCTTTGGGAAGATCTGAGGGCTCTCTCTGACAATGTTTAAACCATGTTTTCATTTTAATGTCAATCTAGAGAAAGCTCAAGTTAACATATTCAGAAACATCTAGACGACCACCTCGTGACCACATGTTACTAAGAGAAGTCTCTGCCCAGTCTGCATTTGTGTCCATCACATGTTGGTGTCACCTAAAAGGACAGGGCACACCAGATGTGTGCTTGGGGTCTGTGAGAGTTCAAGGTTGAGCACAATGAGTTACTATATGGAAAATATTGAGAATAATTCCAGGCACATATAATAAGCATTCAATAAATGCTCTCCATTAGCTATCAGGGTGCTTTCTTCACACATTTTTTGCTGCCCAACTCCAGATGCCTTGGGGCCAAGAAACAAAACAGTCCTTGGAAGATCATACACGCTTGACTCTAAGACTAGGAAGGCACCTTAGGGACCATCTAGTGCAACCCTCCCAGTCTATAGATAGGAAAATGGAGGCTCTGTGCAGAGAAGGAACTTATCCAGGTTCAACAGTGGTAAATCTAGAAGTAGACTCTGAACTTGGAAGCTCAGGATAGTCATGACATCCTCTTGTCTAGACGAGGATCACACTCTGCCGCCCAGCAGTGAGTGACCTCGGCTCCTCTCCTCAAGGCTATTTTTAAAATCACTTTTCAAATTTCTGGCGGAGTTATTGGCCTATTCAGGTATTCAATTTCACATGTCAACTCTCCAAATTTAGGTTTTCTGCCAATATCATTCATTTTAGTCTAGATTTCAAAATTTATTAACAAGAATGAGGAATTTCTACATAATTTTTACAATTACTTCTGAATTTGTAATTTTAACTCCTCTCTTAATGTAACATTATGTCTTTTTTAAACATACAGACCCAGAATTGTATTAAATATTTTTACATTATATTACAGTTCTTTAAATAATTAGTTTTGACATGTTCTTTGAATGTAATAACTATGATAACAGCAGTAATTTTGGACAGTGGCTTTAGGTTTCATTTATTTCATTACTCACTGTTTTGTTTGGTTTTGTACCCTGTCATCCCTATATATGAGTCCTTTGTTTCAATTCATTTCTTGATTAGTTGGAGTATTTTGAGTAATTTCAGGACAGGCGTGTGGGTGAGGTACTTTCTGAGACTTTATATGTCATATGTCTCAGAAAGTCATATTCAATCCTGCTCATGAATTATAGCTTTGCCAATTATAAAATTAGCACAATTCATAATTTTTCACCCTCAAAATGTTTACAGAAACCCAAGATAATCAACTGAAAAATGGGTATAGCAAAGAATAGAATTAGGTAAAGTGATTGAGTGCAAATTAATATAGAGATTAATATTATCCAACTAAACATATAAAAAATACGTTGGGGAAAAAAAGACCCTACTCATAATAGCAACAAAATTAATAAAATTTTTAAAAACTTAAAAAGTATGCAAGATTTCTATAAAGAAAATTTTGAGGGGCACAAAAGAAGGCAAAAGTAAATGAGAATGGATATCCTGTTGTTAGAAAGATTCAATATTATAAAGAATTAATTCAAAAACGATCAAAGACCTAAAGGTAAAGAACTAAAACTTTTACAAAAAAAAAATAAGTGAAAAGCTTCATCACATTGGATTTGCCAAGTATTTCTCTGATATGACACCAAAAGCCCAGGAAACAAAAGAAAAAACAGATAAATTGGACTACATTAAAAGTTAAAACTCTGTGTATCAAAGGATACAATCGACAGAGAGAAAAGGCAAGTTATAGAATGGAAGGAAAATCATTGATAATCATATATCTGATTAATGGTTAATATCCAGAATATATAAAGAACCCCTACAGCTCAACAACAACATAAAACAAACCACCTGCTTTGTCAATTCTCCGTAAGTTTCAGCCTGGAGAATAGCAAGGAGGAAGGAAGGAAGGAAGAGAGGGAGGAAGGGGGGCAACTATTGAGTGGTCAATTATGTCAAGTACTATCTGGCACTTTCATTTGACTATTAATTTAATAGTCATAATCCAACATAATCATAATTATTCACATTTCCTATAGCTCAGGAAGGGTAAGCCATTTATTCACCCAAGTTCCTGTGATCATAGTTCCTGTGGCCTGAGCTCAAAGCCCATCCGAAGTTGGCCTGACTCCCAAAGCCCACGTTCTTTCCTACATCATGTTCATGGGAAATCATTCCCACTGTTTTCTAGACACACTGAGTGTGCTGTTTTGCCTCCGTGGTATAATTTGAGGCTTCCAGAAAAAACGTCTTGCACAAAAATTGCCTGAATTTCCATTGTTAGTGATTCATTCTCCATGGGTAAGGGCTGCTCACTTCCTCCGTCCTAACTTATTTTTCAAGATGTAAGATTCCTGGAGGGTCATTTAGCCAGAAAATGAGCCTATTATAGCAGTGACAGTGCCCAGTGGGCAGCAGAAGCACTCCGGGGCCAGGAGACGAGGAAACATGAAAAGGTAGGTGGTGATGGCTGGGGGTGTGGGGAGGGCGGAGGATGAAACAGAAGTGTGCAAAAAGGGAGAACCACCAAGGAAGCGGAGACAAGCCTTTGCCCACATCCCAACTTTGCTCAGGCCCTTCCTTACCAAGGAAAGGGCTCAGGGATGCTCGGGAAGACCACAGTTGTGGTTAAGGCCAAGAAGCAATGGGGCAAAGATGGGGGAGGGGAAGGAGAAAGATGCTAACGTGCACAGCACATGAGTCTGGGCCACATGCTGTGCTTAGGGCTTGAAGCGCACAGTCCCGTTTATTCCGAACAACCCTGTAACACTCTGCACACACCAAGATGAGGAAGGACAGCTCGTGGTGGCTAAAAGACTTTCCCAAGGACACACAACCAGCAAGTGGCATAGGGAGAATTTAAACTCATGTCTGTCTGACTCTCCTCTACCCAGGTAGAGTACCAAAAAGAAAACAGGATGCATGACGTTGCCTTCCTGTATAATAATTATAATAATAGCAGATAAGGCTAATTTAGAGTTTATGATGTGCCGGGCACTGTTCTAGGTGCTTTCTATGAATTAATTCATTAAATCCATGTGAGGTGGCCACTTCTTATCCCCCATTTTACAGATGAGCAGACTGAGGCACAGAGCATTCTCTCAGCTGGTAAGTGAGGTTTGTCCTGGGCAAGTTAGCATGTCCGTGCATGTAAAGGAAGCTAGAATGGAGCCAGAGACAGACAAACTAAAGTCACCGCCAAGATGGGAACCAGAAGACACTATCACAGTTTGCTAAGTGTAAACTCCAGGCAGCAACCCAATTCTTTGGGCTCCTGGGGTAAACCACGGACACCTGGCACTGGAGACTGTTTAATCCAGCCACTTTCAAATGCAGAGCCTATCTCCTTTGTTAGCAAACGCGCACAGGAGAATAAAGTGGCAAATGACTGTAAATGCAAAAACTCAAGAGAGACCGATTGCACATTTATGGGCAACTGTTTGGTTTTTCTGGACGTGGAAGAAGACTGTGGTATGACAAATTGCATTCATTGCAGGGTCCTCACTTTCAACAGATAGAATCACTTCCAGTTTGTGAAACAGACATGAATATTTCCTAGTTTGGGGCAGAGGAGATTTTGATCCTTCCAGAGCACTGTGACTTCCAGATGTTTCACCCCAGGGTAAGTTTGGGACAGGCTGGCCTAATCCATTATCTCTCCCCTTGCATAGGTCTTGTCCCTCCCAGAGCGACAAACCGGTCACCACCCCATCTTCTCTCCGTTAATCCGACAGCAAGCAATTGCTCTCCGACATCAGCTTACCTGTGTTCTCTAGTCTCTTCTTTTTACTCTTTAAACTCTTGCCCAGTTATGCAAGACAACCCTCTCGCCTTTTTCCTTCTCCATCCCATTCATGAATATGATTTCTTAGTGCAAGCGAAACCTCCCTAACAAGAAAACAAATCGTCAGGACTTGTGGACAGAACTGAAATCAGACACTCCTCACGATACTTGGCCAGGTGTGGTTTTTACAACTTTTTATGAAACAAACACTGATTTCAAGAGTCCCCGTTCAGTGCAGTCTAGAACTCTCTAGAGCTCTAAGGGACCATTTTCTATGACCTTAGGGCATCAGGTACTGATGCAATCTCTCCCAACTTCCCACCAAATATTATATATATATGCATTTACATACACACACATGCATACAATCCGAGCTGAAAACCCACACTGACAGGCCAACATTAGGGATTGACATTATGACTAAATCAGATGGAAATGGACTAAGGCTTCAGCTCAGCCTACAAGCACTATCGCAGCTGGGTGGAGCTGGAGCTGCCTCGTGGCCGATTAAAGTTTGGCCCCCAAGTGGGTGTGCACTTTTTTTGACCCCCTTTCCTCTTTTCTTTTAATGAAGATTGGTGGGTCACATTCACTGAGATGGAAATATCTGGGGAGAGGACCATTTGGGAGGGGAGAACAGAGCCCTGCTGGGTCCAAGTTATAGCCCCTTCTGACCCCAGTGGAGAGGTCTGGGCCACAGCTCTCTATTCGGGAGCTCACAGAGCGCAGTGGTCACTGGGGCTGTGAGCCCAGGGCTCAGCCCCAGGGCATCCAGTGTCACGAGGTGGCACAAGAAGAATCAGCAAAAGGACATGGAGAAGATGCAGCTCATGGATGGCAGGGAGCACGACAGCACGGAACCCAAGCGTGGCTCGAGGAGGGAGTGTGGATGGCTGCTGCCAGAGCCACAGCGTGAGGGCAGCAAAGTGGCCTCTGGGTCTGGTGACATGGATGGCTGGGGTGACCACGGAAGGATAAGTGTAGGGCGAGAAGACCCAATGGAACAGGCCGAGGCGAGAAAGGGAGGTGACGGAGAGGCAATTCCTTTGGGAAGTTTTGCTTAGAAGAGTTGGGTTTTATGAGACGCCCCAAGATCCTTCTGGTGAGTTCCTTTTTGTTTTTCTTTACCTAGCACAAGTTCATTTATGGCCATTGTGACCCAAGAACCCCAAGACGCTTTCAATTTTAAAAAAATCTATATCTACATCTAAAGAGAAACTGTCTCATATGGTTACATGTCAAAGTATTAACAGCAATTGTCTCTGAGAAGCAAAATTTAACATAATTTATATTTTTTTCTATAGACACTCTTTATAATAATATATATTATAAAAATGGTATACACATTAGGTATACATATTATACCTTGTTTTTTATCATGCAAATAATATGTGTCAGGTATATAAAAATTAGAAAATGGTTCTGGGAAAGTGGAGTAGGTGCACTTTTCCCTATTCCTACTAAAGTACAACGACAAGCCCTGGACACTGTATATAAAAGTAATATAATAGACTCTGAAAGGTAGAGAGAAGGCAGACGGGCTAGGGACCTTGCAGACAAGGAACAACACAGTTGCAAGTTCCCTGGGTTCTCTTTATGCCCCATATTTGAGACTTGGAGCTAAAGAATCAGCAACCTGAAAACAACAATGAATGCAGATAAAAAAAAAAAAAAAT
>VBSM01001082.1:4468650-4483607 GCA_008086735.1 Cheirogaleus medius
TTTTAAATTATCTGACAAATATTTTAAAACAGTCATCAGTCAAAATGTTTCCATGAGTAATTATAATGCCTCTCAACACAAATGGAAAATAAGAAAGCCTCAGCAACAAAATAGAAGATATAAGTACTAAATGGAAATTTTAGAACTGAGAAATAAAAAAGCTGATATAAAAAAGCTCAATGAATGGGTTCAACAGGAGAATGGAGGGGACAGAGGAAAGAATCAATGAACTCGAATATAGAACAATAACATTACCTGATCTGAACAACAGAGAGACAATGAAGAAAAATGAACAGAGTCTCAGGGACCTGTGAGACTAAAACAAAAGGTCTAAGATTCATGTCATCAGAGTCCCAGTGGGACAGGAGAAAGAAGGCAGGGCTGGAAAAGTACTCAAAGAAATAATGGTTGAAAACTTGGCAAATTGAGCAAAATACATAAAACTACAGTTGCAAGAAGATATGTGAACCATAATCAGGATAAAGCCAAGAAATATACACCAAGACTCATAGTAAAACTTCTGAAAACTAAAGACAAAGAAAAAATCTTGAAAGCACAAGAGAGAAACAACTCCTTACTTTAGAGGAAATATAATTTGAATGACAGAGTATTTCTCATCAGAAATCATGAAGGCGAGAAGGAAGTGGAACAACATTTTTCAAGTGCTGAAAGAAAAGAACTGTCAGCCCAGAATCCAATAGCCAGCAAAATATATCCTTCAGGAATGAGGGGGAAATCAAGACATTCTCCGATGAAGGAAAACTGAGAGAATCTGTTGCTGGCATCCCTAATCTAAAAAAATGGCTAAAGGAAACTCTCTAAACAGAAAAAAAGGTGATAGAAAAAAATCCTGGAACATTGGGAAGAAAGAATAAGGTAAGCAAAAAAATCTGGGTAAATACAATAGACCTTTCTTCTCCTCTTGAGTTTTGTAAATTATGTTTGCTGGTTGAAACAATAATTTGCTGTCTACAAGAAATCCACTTCAAATATAATGATATAGGCAATTTGAAAGTAAAAGGATGGGAAAATATATATCATGCAAACATTAATTGAGAGAACTCAGAAATGCCTATATTAATATCAGATAAAGTGAAGTTCAGAGCAAATAAAATTATCAGAAACAGAGAGGGACTCTACATAATGACAAAAGGTTCAGTTCATTAAGAATACATAGTAATCCAAAGAGAGCTGCAAAATATGTGAAGCAAAAACTGAGAGAATGGAAAGAAAAGTAGACAAATTCATAATCATAATTCATAATTATAGCTGGAAATGTCAACATTTCTGTCTCTCAACAATTGATAGAACAAAATTATAAAGACTAATAGAGAAAATCAACAGTACCATCAACCAATAAGATCTAATTAATATTTATGTAACACTCCACCCAATAACCGCAGAATATACATTCTTTTTAAGTACCTATGGAACACATAATAAGATAGACCATACATTGTGCCTTAAAACCACCATAATTTCAATTATTTTAAAATAACTGAAATTATAAAGAGTGCATTCTAAAACCACAATGGAATCAAACTAGAAATCAATAACAGAAAGATAACAGAAAAGTCTCCAAACATTTGAAAACCAAACACACTTAATAATCCATGGGCCAGAGAGGAAGTCTCAAGGGAAATCCAAAAATTCACTGAAGGAATTAAAATAAATACACACTGTATCAAAATTTGTGGGACACAGCTAAAGCAGTTCTGAGAGAGAAGTTTATAGCACCCAATACATACATTAAAACTACCATATGGCCCAGAAATTGCACTCCCAAGCATTTATCTCAGAGAAATAAAAACTTATGTTCATACAAAAACCTGTATATAAATGTTCATAGCAACTTTATTTGTAATAGCCCCAAACTGGAAGCAACCCAGATATCTTTCAATGGGTTATTTCAACAAACTGTGGTGTGTCTAGACCATGGAATACTACTCGGCAATAAAAAGGAATCAACTGGCCAGGTGTGGTGGTTCATGCCTATAATCCCAGCACTCTGAGAGACCAAGGCAGAAGGATTTCTTGAGCCCAGGAGTTCAAGGCTGCAGTGAGCTATGATTGTACCACTGCACTACAGCCTGGGTGACAGACGAGACCTTTTCTCTAAAAAAAAAAAGGGAAAGAACTATTGATACACAAACCTGGGTGAACCTCCATAAAATTATGCTGAATGAAAAAGCCAATACTAAAACTTTGCATACTCTATTATTCCATTTATATAACATTTTTGAAATGGCAAAATTGTAGAAATAGAAAACATATTGGTGGTTGCTAGGGATTAAGGAGGTGGTGGGGTAGGAGGGAAGTGGGTTTGGCTAGAAAAGGGCAACAGGAGGGATCCTTGTGGTGATGGAAATAGTCTGTATCTTGACTGTATCAATGTCAATATCCTGGTTGTGATATTGTGCCATAGTTTTGCAAGATGCTGCCATTAGAGTCAACAGGGTAAAAGGTACATGGGATCTCTACTGTTTCACATAACTACCTATGAATCTACAATTATCCCAAAATTTAAAAGTCTCATTAAAAAACAAAAATTAAAAACCTTGAGCAGGTAAGTTTGAAATGTTAGAAGATAAGCTTTAAAAGCACCCAGAGTAACTACTGGTAATATTCTGATCCCTATCCTTCTAAAAGTTTTACTCTTTTAAAATCACACTGATCACACATAAATATACCTATCTCATAAAAGAGGTGATATTCAGGAGTCTACCCAAATGAAGGAGCACTTTCACCACTAGATATGAAGGAATACTTGGCACTGGACTTGGCCTCCTTCCACCAACAGCTGTAAGACTAGCCAACACAGCTGAAGCAGCTGTTGGACAACAGGTAGCACAGAACTGTGATCCCCGAGCAAAGGAAACACACAAGGCGAGCTTTTCAGTCTCCCTGGCT
The DNA here is from genome assembly GCA_008086735.1 of Cheirogaleus medius. Taxonomy (NCBI): domain Eukaryota; kingdom Metazoa; phylum Chordata; class Mammalia; order Primates; family Cheirogaleidae; genus Cheirogaleus; species Cheirogaleus medius. The sequence continues at coordinate 4,471,561 of VBSM01001082.1, forward strand.
TTCTGCTGGAAGGCACCTCCCAGAGTGTGGAGCACAGAGGTAGAACCCAAGCAGAGCACAGAGGTCTTTCTATTTGAGGAGACAGAAACTGGAGTTTGGAGATCCTGGGATGGCTGGCATTCGTGGGGCAGCAAAGTGGAAAAGAGAGAAAATGGGAAAAAGAGAAGCTCAAGAAGTCTGCATAGGGGTTTTCTTGAGACTTTGGCTGAATACTAAACTGTGCATGTGCAGGGCAAGACCTGTTAAGCCTGGAAGAAGCAGCTACTGGAGAGCCTTGAGTTGAATAGAGGTTCTGGAAGTTGCACAGTGCTGGGGGACACTGAGTTTCCAATCAGCCAGAGTGTATGAACGGCACTGGATACCTTAGGCATTCAGTTGAGACCCCAGACAGGCAATGCTTGAGGGAAACTCTAGCTCTTGAGTAAGGGCACTCAGACACATACTAAGCTTCAAGAAATACTTGAAAAGATCCTGTTTATCCACCTATATTTTAACTGCCTACCAGAATAAAATCCAACATTCTTCAAAGGAAAACAACAAAATCCAGACTCTCAACAACATGGTATCCACAATGCCCCAAATACAAGAAAAAAAAATTATTAGACACATGAAGAAAAATTCAACTCATTACTAGGGAAATAATTCAAAAGAAATAAACCCAAAGATAGAAGATGTGTTGGAATTAGGGGACAAAGACTTTAAAACATCTATTATGAATATTTTCAAAGATTTCAAGGGAAAAAAATGCACATAAGTTAACAGATGGAGAAATCTCAGTAGAAAATTGAAAACTACTAAAAAAAAGAACCAAATGGAAATCTAGAACTGGGAAACACAGTCTCTGAAAAGAAAAATTCATTGGATGGACTGAATAAAAGATTGGACACTGCAAAAACAAAATAGGTAAACTTAAAGATAACGTAATAAAATCCATTCAAACTAAAGCACAGAAAATAAAAAAGATTTTTAAAATAGGAACAGAGCCTCAGTGATCTCTGTGCATAATCAAAAGGTCTAATAGATATGTAACTGGTGTCTCAAAAAGAAAAGAAGAAAGAAAATGGGACAAAAAATATTGTAAAAAATAATAAGCCAAGTGTGGTGGCTCACACCTGTATTCCCAGTACTTTGGGATGTTGAGGCAGGAGGATTGCCCGAGCCCAGGAATTCAAGACCAGCCTGGGCAACAAAAAAATTAACCCAGCATGGTGGCAGTACCTGTAGTCCCAGCTACTCAGGAGGCTGAGGTGGGAGGATTGCTTGAGCCCAGCCTGAGTGACAGAGCCAGATGCTGTCTCTAATTCTACATCTAGTGAAAATATTCTTCAAAAATGAAGGTTATGGAACTTAATGGTGTAATAGAAATGTTTTATATATTGTTAGAACTGTGGGGGTACATGAATGCAAACATTTGTCAAAATTGTACAGCTAAATTTTTTACATTTTAATGTTCACAAATTTTTCATGAAAAGAACTATAAAATAATCAAAAGGCATGGGCAGTTATGGGTAAAACAATGTTTTTAAATAATGAAGGTAAATTAAAGACATTTTAAGACAAAAAGAAGCCGAGAAAATTGTCACCAGCAGATGTGCATTACTAAAAATGTTAAAGAAAGTTATTCTATCAAACATTTAAAAAAGAAATAGTATCAAACTCTTTCATAAAATGGAGGAGGAAGAAACACTTCCCAGTTCATTTGTGAAACCCTGATATCAAAACCAGACAACACTACCAAAAAAAGAATATTCCAGATAAATATCTCTCGTTTTACATCTCAAGATGCAAAAATCCTTAATAAAATAATTACGAAGGAAATCTAACAATATATAAATATTTCTAAAATAAGAAAAATATATAAAAAGGTCAAATGGGATGTATCTCAGCAATGCAAGGTTGCTTTAACTTTCAAAAATTAGTGTAATTCATCACATTAATAAAATAGAGAAAATCACATGACCACTTAATAGATGCATAAAAAGTGTTTGAAAAAATTCAACACCCATTTATAAAAATTCTCAGTAAACTAGAAATAGAAGGGAAATTTCCTCAAATTGATAAAGGACATTTATTTTTAAAAATCTATAGTTAACATCATGCTTAAAAATGAAAACTGAAAACTTTTCTCCTATTCTTGGGAACAAAGCACAGATGTCTGCTCTCACCACTTCTATTCAACATCGTACTGGAAGTCATAGCCATTGCCATGAGGCAAGGAAAAAACATACAAATTAGAGAGGAAGAAGTGATGCTGTCTTTATATTCTCAGATGACATGATGGTGTATAGAAAATCCTAAAGGAATCTATTAAAAACTACCATAAGAGAATTTATCTAGGCTACAGGATACAAAGTCAATATAAAAAATCAATTGTATTTCTATATATCAATAATTACCCAATTAGTGAAAAAAATTTTAAATACCATTCACAATAGCACCAAAAAACCAAAATTCTTGAGGATAAATTTAACAAAAAATATGCACAACCTCTACCTTTAAAACTACAAAACATTGCTAATATAAATCAAAGAATAAATGGGGAAATATACCATGTTCATGGGTCAGAAGACTCAATATTGATATTATGTCAATTTTCCCCCACCTTGATCTACAGATTCAGCGCAATCCCAATCAGTATCTCAGCAGGCTTAAAAACATAAAAATGTGCGAGCACTTTGGGAGGCTGAAGTGGAGGATTGGTTGAGTCCAGGAGTTCTGGACCAGCCTGACCAAGAGCAAGACCTTGTCTCTACAAAATATAGAAAAGTTAGCCAGGCATGGTGGGGCACGCCTATAGTCCCAACCACTCAAGAGACAGAGGAGCCCAGGAGTTTGAGTTTGCATTGAGCTATGATCACATCACTGCACTCTTCTTGCCCAGGTGACAGAGGAAGACCCTGTCTCAAAATAAAATAAAAATGGACAAACATTCTAAAATGTGTATGGAAATGCCAAAAACTCAGAACAGCACTAAAACAGTATGGGGAAAAAGAGGACAAAGTTGGAGGATTCACGCTATCTGACTTCAAGACTTTGCTCTAAAGCTACAGTAATCAAGACAATATGATACTGACAACATAAAGGCAAACATATAGATCAGTATATCAACAAAAGGTTTTGGAAACAGACCACCACTGACACGGTTCATTGATATTCAACAAAGGCACCAAGGCAATGCATTCAAAAAAGTGGTCTTTTATGAAATGGCATTGGATATCCATATAGAAAATAATAAAGTTTACTTAACCCATGTGTCACACTATATACAAATATCAATTTGACATGGATTATAGTTCTGTATGTAAAAAGCTAAAACTATAAAGTTTCTGGAAGAAACACAGGAAAGTATCTTCATGATCTTGCAGTAGGCGAAGATTTCTTTAGGACACAAAAAAGATGAAAGAAAAAACTGATAAATTGGACTTCATCAAAATTTAAAACTTCTGCTCTGTGAAAGACACCATAAAGAAAATGAAAAAGCCACAGACTATGTCACAGTACATACATATCCGACAAATGATTTATACTACAGAATTGAACAGACACTCAAAAAAGACAGACACAGCAGGTCCTCAAATAACGTCGTATCTTATCATGTTGGTAAGAAAAAAAAAATCGATTCCCAGTAGGCGCCACTGTCTGGCAAGTTCTCCCCATGTCTGCATGGGTTTTCTCCAGGTCCGCCAATTTCCACCCGCATCCCAGAGCTGTGCGTGTTAGGCGAGCTGGTGGGTCTGCACGCCCCCATCTGAGTGAGTGCAGGGGTGTGTAAGTGCCTGCAGCGGGTGGCACCCTCTCCGCGGTGGGCTCCCACCTTGCACCTTGAGCTGCTGGGACAGGCTCCGGCCACCAGCAACCCTCAACTGGAATAAGCGGGCCAAATAATGATCTTATTTGTTTTTATGAATCTTTCTTAAGTATATGTATAGCTCATGTTTATTTCAATGTGTAGTATTAGAAATGTTTTGGGTCTTTATTTAGAAGTTTGATGATGTTTTTGTGACCAGAAATATGCCGTAGGACCTTAACTCTCATTTATATCAATTTGCCTATGGGAAAACTGGTTTCATTTTACATTGTTTTGCTTAAAGTTGCAGTTTCCAAGAACCTGTTGATGATATTAAGTGAGGACTTACTGTATTTCACAAGTGGCCAAGAAAATGAAAATACAATCATCACGCATCATCAGGAAAATGCAGATCTAATGTCACCAGGAGATGACCCTCCACTAAAATAGCTAAAATTAAAAAGATTGACTATTCAAGTTGGTAAGGATGTGGAGCAGCCAGACATTATTGGAGGAATAATAAAATGGTACAACTTTGAAAATCAGTTTGGCAGTTTCACAAAGTCAAACAATTACTTACACTTTTGACCCAATAATTCCACTTCCTTACCCAAAATAAATGAAACTGTATGTTGACAAAAACACCTGTGCAATGTTGTTCATAGCATTAATATTCTTAATAGCCTCAAACTGGAAGCCACGTGACCCGTGCATAGGCGAATGGATAGAAGTATTTGGTATATTCCCACAAGGGATTACTACTGAGCAATACAAGAACCATAAAAGAATGAACTATTACACATAACAGCAAGGATGAAAACCAAAAACATGTTGTGTGAGTGAAGCTGGATAATAAAAGATAGATACTCTATGGTTCCATTTACAAGAAGTTCTAGAACAGGCAAAAGAAACTAATCTGTGGTAAAATAAATCAAAATGGTTGTTGTCTCTGGAAGGGACAGAGAGGGCTGACCAAGAATGGGCATGAGGAAATTTTCTGGGCTGATGGGAATATTCTTTTGTTTGTTTGTTTGTTTGTTTGTTTGTTTCTGAGAGAGGGTCTCACTGTGTTACCCAGGTTGGAGCTCAGTGGTGTGATCACAGCTCACTGCAACCCCAAATTCCTGGGCTCGGGTGATCCTCCTGCCCAGCCTCCAGAGCAGCTGGGACTACAGGTGCACGCCACCATGCCCTGCTAATTTTTAAATGTTTTGTAGAGATGGGGGTGTCACTATGTTGCCCAGGCTGGTCTTGAACTCCTGGCCTCAAGGAATCCTCCCACCTCAGCCTCCCAAAGTGCTAGGATTATAGGCATGAGCCACTGCACCGGGCCAGAAATATTCTCTATCTTGACGGGAGTATGAGTTACACAGGTGTACAATACGCATTTTTTATAACTCATCAAACTGTGTGAGAAAACTGTGCATTTCACTGAATATAAATCATACCTCAATAAAAATATTTTGTAAAGAGTCTTTGCAATATACGTAAGCGTGTAGAATAAATCTTGAAAGTTTTTCTTAGCCTTGCCATCTTCCTGTACCCTTTTCCCTTCTCAAACACACACATACATTCTCCACCCCAGCTTGGTCTGTTACCCTTCCAGGCCTTTGGAATGCATGTGTGCACACACATATGCACCTGGACACAGGTGGGTTTTTTTTTTTTTTTACATAAATAGCATATACATTGTTTTATGCAGAGTTGTCTAATTATATATCATTCCCTCCCAGCCCCCTTAAATCTTTCCAGTGGTTTTTCATTGCCTTGGGACCAAGCTTAACTCCCTCCCCTCAACACAGAGGTCTGGGCCCTTCCTCCCTGGCCCGTCTCATCCTTTGCCTTCCCTCTCCACAATAATCTTCTTCCTGTACGTGCTCCCTCTGCCTGAAACATTTCCCCTCCTTTCCCTGCTTCTGGTCTGGATCCTAACATGCTTTCTTCCATCTTCCATTTACAGGTCACTTCTTCAGGGAAGGCCTTCTGACCCCAGGCAGGGCTGGGTGCCTACTCCCACCCTCTCATCTCCCAGAGCCTCTCTGCTTCCCCTACACCTGTGTTGTAACCGCCTGCTTCCTCTACTGGTCTTTAGGCTCTGACAACAGTGGCCCGTCTGCCATGCTAAACATTCTAAGTAACCACGCCAGTGCCTGGCATAGGGCCTGGGCAGATTCTCCCTGGACGGTTACGTAAGTGTGCAAACCCAAGTCCCACCCAAATGTGTGCCCGAGATGTTATGGCCATATGAGCAGCAGGGGATATTACTCAGGCCTCCAGGGGAAATCACATCTCTTGTAACGTCCCAGTGAGTCAGTCTTCGGAGGTGTTGAACAAGTTGTTTTTGGCCACCCACAGTATGGGCTGGTTGCCTGGGAGACGTGCTTCCTTCTGTATTTCCTCTGCCAAAGGCCAAAGGAAGATTCGGGTCAGAACCTAAGCTTCCTGGGAGCTGATCCTAAGAGAAGTTATGGTGCTATTAATTTCTTTCTTTCTGTACATCATGCCGTTCTCTCGCTCCATCCCTGTGCTATGAAGGCAACCACTTGGGGAAGGTTTATGGCAGGAAAGCGAACAACTCTTGAGTTCCTGGACTGCTCCTGGCAAGATGGGGCTCAGAACTGGATTTCAGATGATGTAAAAAGATAAATGGGTATTTCTTCCCCCCACCCCCTTTACGGCTTTAGTTCTTAAAACAGTTTAGGTTTACAGAAATACTAAACAGAAAGTATAGAGAGTTCCCATATACTCCCAGTCCTCCCCCTCCCGCCCACAGTTTCCCCTATTATTAATATCTTCCACTAGTGTGGTGCATTTGTTAAAAATAATAAACCAATATTGATACAACAGCATTAACTAAAGTCCACAGTTTACATTAGGGTTCCCTCTTTGTGTTCTACAGTTCTATGGGTTTTGCCAAATATATAATGTCATGTATACACTGTTGCAGTATCATACAGAGTATTTTCACTGCCCTAAAAATCCCCTAAACTCCATCTATTCATTCTTCTTCCTTCAGCCTCTGGCAGCCACTGTTCTTTTTCACTGTCTCCACAGTTTTTTGCCTTTCTCATAATGTCACATAGTTGGAATTATACAGTACATAGCCTTTTCTGACTGGCTTCTTTCATTTAGCAATATGTATTTAAGGTTCTTTCTTGTCTTTTCATACTTTACTAGCTCATTTCTTTTTCTCACTGAGTAATATCCCATTGTATGGGTGTAAATAGTAAATCTTGAAGTCAGCAACGTCAGTCCTCAGGCTTTGTTTTTCAATATTGTGCTGTTCATTCTAAGTCTTTTCCTTTCCATATACATGTTAGAATAAGTTTGTCAATATTCACAAAGTAACATGAGGTTTTGGTTGGGATTGCATTGAATCTATAGATCAAGTTGGGAAGAACTGCCATCTTAACAATATTGAGTCTTCCTATCCATGAACATGGAATGCCTCTCCATTTATTTAGATTTTCCTAGATTTTGTTCATCAGTTTTGTGGTTTTCTCATATAAATCTTGTTAGATTTATACATAAGTATTTAATATTTTAATGTTAATGTAATGGCATTATATTTTTAATTTCAAATTCCAATTGTTTGTTGCTGGTATATGGGAAAGGAATTGGCTTTTGTATGTTAATCTTGTATTCTGCCATAATTATATATCAGTTCCAGGAATTTTGTCATTGTTGTTGTTGATTCTTTGAGAATTTATACATAGACAGTCATGTCATCTATGAACAAAAGTAGTTTTATGTCTTTCTTCAGAATCTGTATACCTTTTATTTCCTTTTCTTGTCTTTTTGCATTAGCTAGGACTTCCAGTATGATGTTAAATATGTGTGGTGAGAGAAGACACCCTTGCCTTGCTCTAGATCTTAATGGGAAAGCATCTGGTTTCTCACCATACTTATGATGATGTTAGCTACAGATTTTTTGTGTATGCTCTTTATCAAGTTGAGGAAGCTCCTCTCTATTCTTAGTTTGCTGAGAATTTTTAATCATAAGTGGGTGTTGGATTTTTTCAAATTTTTTTTCTGCATCTATTGATATGATAATATGACTTTTCTTCTTTAGCCAGTTGATGTATTAGACAATATTAACTGACTTTCTGATATTGAATCAGTCTTGCATACCTGGAACAAATCCCTCTTGGTTGTGATTTATAATTCTTTATATACATTGTTGGATTCAATTTGCTAATATTTCATTGAGGATTTTTACATCTATGTGCATGAGAGATAATGGTCTGTAGTTATTCTTTCTTGTGATATCTTTGTCTGGTTTTGATATTAGAGTAATGCTGGCCCCAGAGCATGAGTTAGGAAGCATTCTCTCTTCTATTTTATGGAATAGATTGTAGAGAATTGGTATCATTTTTTCTTTAAATGTTTGGTAGAATTCACTAGTGAAACCCTGTGTGTCTGATGCTTTCTGCTTTGAAAGGTTACTAATTATTGATTCAATTTCTTTAATAGATACAGGCCTATTCAGATGATCTAGTCTCCTTGTGTGTGCTTTAACAGATTAAAGAATTTGTCCATTTCATCTAAGTTATCAAATTTTTGGGCATAGAAATTGTTCATAATATTCCTTTATTATCTTTTTAATGTCCATGGGATTGGTAGTGATTTTTTACTTTCTAATTGAGATATAATTCATATAACATAAAACTCAATATTTTAAAGTGTACACACCTCAGTAGTTTTTAGTATTCTCACTATGTGTGTAACCATCATCACTAATTCCAGAACATTTCCATCACTCCAAAAACAAACTCCGTGCCTATGAGCAGTCAGTCTCCATTCTCCCTCCCCCTATCCTCTGGCAACTGCTAAATCTACTTTCTGTCTCTATGGGTTTGCTTATTTTGGGCATTTCATATAAATGAAATCATACAATATGTGGTCTTTGGCATCTGGCTTTGTTCACTTGGCATGTGTTTTCTAGGTTCATCCATGTTGTAGCATGTAACAGTAGTTATTCCTTTTTATGAATGAGTAATATTCCATTGTGTGGACATATCAAGTATTTCTTAAATACTTGAATTTATGGACCAAGGTTCATATGGGATACATGTGGACAACCTGCTCCCAGCCCAGAGCAAAAGAAAAAGATGAGAGACATTATACAGGGGTGACCTCAGTTTACCCTCCTACATGAGGGACAGTAAGAAATGAACCTAGCCTGGAGTTTCCTTTGTAATAAAAAAGAATCCTGCTTGAGTTTCATGAGATTAAATAACCTCCTGCTACTGCCACCAGCTACTACCCACGATGGAGCTCCGGCTGCATGCCAGGCGCCGGACTAGGCAGGCACTTGCCCACGGAACAATCCTTCAAGGTGCAAGTTCTTCATCTCCATTTTCACACACGAGGAAACTACAGCTCTGAGGGCTCTTTGTCTGAGAGACAAAGTCACAGGGTCTGCAGAAGTGAGAGCGAGGATGCTAACTCAGGTCTGAGCAACACCAAAGCGCTCCCCAGCTGTCCGGTAACACCCATAATTCTTTACCTAACTGCTCCAGTAGCAGGAATTCCTAATCTTTTTGGTGCCATGGGCCCACCTGGCAGTCTGGAGAAGTCTACAGACTCTACTCTTTAGAATAATGTTTCAAATGCACAAAATAAAAGATACAGGATTGCAAAGGAAATTCATTACATTGAAATACAATTGTCAAAGTATTTTTAAATAATCAGACTGATAAAATGGTATTACATGTCCTTCTCGTTAACACACATGAAATAACAAAACCCAGCAGTGAATCTAATCGCTAGTATCACTTTGAAGTAGTAAAAAGCATAAATGACATTTGAGGTATCTGCAACCACCGTAAAGTGATCTGAAAACATCTGGATTTCTGTTGGTGACAAAGTCATAGGTGCTACCAATATGACTGTGGTTTGTTGCCTGCGTTCATAATGGAAGAAAACGCTAAACTTCAGTTAGAGTTGAGTGACAATAACGATGCCACGTGTTCCTCAACCAAGTTCACAGACCCCTGGGTGAGAATCTCTGTTCCCCAGAAGCTGCGCCACCCAGAGGAGTGGGAATGTGGCCAGGAGAGGAGGGGGCCCCACCCCTCTCCCACGGCCTGCTGTGGCCTTTTGATGGTCACATATTCAGAAGTCCCGGTATGAGAAGGGATCCCCTTCCTGATCACTCTCCTTCCCTAGTCCAGAATTCCTCAAATCTGCTTCTTTTCTGGGAATCTCCCTAATACAGTGTGTTGACACAGTTCTCACGCCGGTCCCCAACTCAGCTTAGTCTCTCTCGGGACAGTTTAATTCTTTAAAAAAAAGAAAACCTAGCTCCAGAGAGGTGTGGGGAGTTTCTAATCTCTCATATCAGACTTCTTATATGACTTTAGAAGGGCAGCCCCTAAGCCCGGTTCCCCTGGGAGAGGGGGGCCCTGGCTGAAGGTGTGTTGCTGCGGCTCCCGCAATGAATGAAAACCCAGGGCAGGGGCAGGCAGCAAGGGGGGACCCCCGGAGTGAGCAGCTGGGCAGAACCTCTGGTGCTGGGAGCCACCGCCCTTCTGGCCGCATAGGGGCCTGCCTGGGGAGTGGAGAACAATGTGTTAAGCCGTGCACCCTCTCTGGACTTCAGTTTGTTCATCCATAAAATAGGCCTCTCCAGAATGGCACGTTATGGGGGATGGGGTGCTGCGGCGAGAAGGCTCCAGTACAGTCCCCAAACCAACCACGAGACATCCTCAGAGCTCACCCCTGACTAATGAGACTCATGGGACGCCAGGAAGCAGCAGCACTTTCCAGCACTTCCCTAAAGGTCCCATTCACAAAATGACCACAGTTCCCACCTCCTGCCTGCTGCGTTTCTGAGACACAGCCAGGGAGGGGCTGCTTTGGGACAGAGCCGGAGCTTCCCAGACCACCTCGGCCCCTTCCTGTTCCTCCTGATTCAAGGCCTCCAGTCTGGGGCCCTTGTCCTCCTCTTTCAGCCTCAGTGTCCCTGTGGGTAATGTGACAGCTGAGGGCCCCTCCAGCTCCAGTGTGACCCATCCTGGCCACTCCTCCCTTGTCTGTCAGCAGCAGGACAGTGGGAGCCACCCCAGCTGCCGCCTGCCTATGACTTTGATTGAGGTGTGTGGGGTGCAGGGGGTTGAGGGGGGAGGGAGCAGGTGCAGAGAAGCAGCCTCCGCAGAAGCACGTGCCCAGACTGACATACGTCACCACGTTGCCATGGTTCCCTGGATCTGGCCCCCTCCCCACAGCTGGGAAGGAGCTGGGGCAGGGGGCAGAAGGTAGCAGAAAACAAGAGTGAGAGAGAAAAAAAGAGGCTGCACAGAGAGAGGAGGGATGACCAGGGGAGGCTTGAAGGGCAGGGTGGGACAGAAATACCTTTAAAACACCCTGAGACTGAGACACGTGAGAGGAGTTCAAAAACAAAAAAGTCAAAATGTACACCAACAGCCCCAATGTTTCCTGTTTTTCTAACAAATCACCAAAGATTTCCAAGAAAAGCAAGCTGTGCAGTGCTCGGCCCTGGGCACAGCCGCAGAATTTGCACATCTGGCCTGTGCTTCGAGAGCAGCCCGAGCAGCGGCAGGACACAGGATGTGGCAGCGGGGGCCGCAGCGTCTGCAGAGCGAGGATCCCCAGAGGAACGTGCCAGGAGCCCTCCAGGGGCCCACCTGCCACAGTCACCCCCCCCAAGCCCCGCTACCTGCGTCCTGTGGGTATTGGCCTGTTCATCTGCCAGCCAGTTCATCCTGTGGCCTCCCTAAATCCTTCCTGCTGCATTAATGTAGGCATCAGTATGCAGCCAGTGAGACAGGGGAAAACAGAAAGATCCCCCTGTACTCAAAGGACCCTTGGGAGGATTTACGTACATGGGCTTCCCCACAGCTGTCTGAATTCTCTGAGAATTTCCAGTCAGAAGGGCATGGGGGTGCCGGGGAGCCCCAGGGGGTCTGGTTTCCTTGGGAGGGGCTGAGGGCTCAGGTGGAGGTGACATCACTCTGCTAGCTCCTCACAGGGGGCCCCCATGCCCCACCCCATCTCCAGCCTCTTGCCCTTGAGTTGCAAGGGATCTCACAGGGTCCTGGGATCCTCCAGAAGTCCCTCAAGGGACTGGACATGGTGGCTCGTCTCTGCAATCCCAGCTACACAGGAGGATCGCTTGAAGCCAGGGGTTCAAGGCCAGACTGGGCAACATAGTGAGACTCTGGCTATAAAAAAATTTCAAAGACATTAGCCAGGGAGGTGGTGCACGCCTATAGTCCCAGCTACTCAGGCGGCTAAG
>VBSM01001082.1:4491671-4537001 GCA_008086735.1 Cheirogaleus medius
AAAAAAAAAAAAAAGAACCTTGTCCTTTCTTACTCTGAGCCATGCTCCCTGCTTGGGAGTGAGAAAAGGAAGTCTTTTTGCTCTAAAGAGTTCCCCATTAAACTAGTACGGAGGGTCACATGCAAAAATCCTTTGTGTTTTTGCCACTTATAAAGAACAATATGTAAATCGATAATAATTATTGGTAATACTTTACTTGCTCCCGATTTTTAAACCTGAGTTGCACATCTCCCTGGTCCTCCTGCAGGGGCCAGTAGGCCAGGCAACCCCTGGGAATGTTTGCAGAATCCCCAGAAATCTCCCAAGTGTTTCTTTGCCTCACTGCCCCTGAAAACACAGCTCCTGACTGCCCCACAGCCTGCCGGGTAGGCGGGACAGGAAGCCCCTCTGCCTGGTAAACACATGTCGCAAACAGACACTTCCCCGTGCTCCTATGCAGAAGCTGTCACCAGACTGGGTGTGGCTTGTTGGGGGGAGGTTCCCCAGGGCTTCCCCTGCCCTCAGACTTAGAGAACTGCTCATCGCAAATCTAACTAAAGCAGAGGGTGGTAAGAGGATTCCCAAGGAGAGGGGTCTGAGCATGCAGGGTTTGCCAGCGGGTCACAGGGTCTGAAGCAGGCCAGAGGAGGACATCTGCCTTGTCCTGAACTGGGTGGCAAAGCCACAGGTGTCTGAAGCCCCTTCAGATGCCCACAGAAGGCCAGTGAGATACAGTCCCTGAAGGAAGCATGACTGAACCCCATAAAGACCTCAGACGCGGGGCGGCCCATCCTTCCAGGTCATCAGCCATCCGAGGCTCCCCTGGGCTGGCAGCTCTGCCAGGTAACCACTCCCTCGGCAAACACCGGCTGAACACCGCCAGTGCCGCCCCCACTAGGCGCTGGGGAGTCAGCGTTGAACAAAATGGCTGGGAAGGTTTCCTCGTCAGGAAGGGGATGAGAGAGGCGGGAACACGTGTTAGGCCTTGGGGGAAATGAGTCAGGCAGTCTGGCTGCAGGAAAGCATGAGGATTCGTGGGGAAAAGAGTCAGACTCAACTTTGACAGCTGAACAGAAGACTAAGGACGCTGGACCTTCCCTGTGCAGTGGGTGCCAGCAAAGGCTTCCGAACATGGTGATGAAATTTTCACAAGAAGAATCTCCCGATGAAGCGAGGAAGAGCCTGTGGCCCGAAAGGCCCACCAGCAGGCGTACGGTGAGGAAAGCTGAATTGGGCGGTTGGGAGAACAATGGGGAAGTGAGAGAAGCAAGACCCATGGGGAAGGAAGCACCATCAAAACCAGCTGGAGAGTGGAGAACAAGGAAGATGGAGGGAGGACACGGAGACGACCCCAAGGGTCTAAGAGTCAGACATGGGGAAGTCTGGGGAGGACGCCTGCTTTGTGGATGCAGAGTTGGGCTCTGGCCATATGCTCAAGTTGAAACACCCAAGTGAAAATAACCAGCATGTCCTTGGAGACAAGGGTTTGAGTGACAGAGCCAAGCAGACCCCGGGATGGCAAGAAGAGCCAACAGAGGAATGGCTGGAGGTGTGAGTGGTCAGAGAAAAGGCTCCAGGTGAGTGCGTTAGGCATCAAACACTATGGAAACTTCAAAAAGAGGTACAGGTTGCAAAGAGACCACTGGAACTTGCCATTACAAAGCCACCCATGACCTTAGAGGAAGCCGTCCAACTGGAGCATGGGCTGGAGGGAGGTGCTGCTGTCACCGTAGTCTGAAGAGGGACTCGCAGTCATTGAAAGCCCTGCCATCAGGCAGCTGCACAAGGGAAGAAGCAGGTCCTGTCTCTGCTCAGCCCCCACCAGCAGCTCCCACAAGACGACTCTCAGAGAACAGGCTTTGAAAACTCACAGGCAGTCAGAATCATAGGGTCCATTTGGTCCAAGAGGAAACAGGTTCAGTGAGATGAGGAGGAAACTAGGGACCAGCACTAGAAAGCACATCTTCTATGCCATCCTGTAGGCCTGCGGTCCCCAACCCCGGGACCACAGACCAGGACCGGTCCGTAGCCTATTAGGAACCAAGTGGCACAGCAGCAGGCGAGCAAGCAAAGCTTCATCTGTATTTACAGCCGCTCCCCATCACTCGCATCACAGCGTTAGCTCCACCTCCTGTCAGATCAGCAGGGGCATTACATTCTCATAGGAGCGCGAACCCTACTGTGAACTGCACATGCGAGGGAGCTAGGCTGCACGCTCCTTGTGAGGCTCTAATGCCTGATGATCTGAGGTGGAGCTGAGGTGGTGATAATAGCACTGGGGAGCGGCTGAAAATAGAGATGATCATTAGCAGAGAGGTTTGACTGCACAATAAATGTAATGCGCTTGAATCATCCCAAAACCATCCCCCTGCCCCCTGGTCCATGGAAAAAGTGCCTTCCATGAAACCAGTGCCAAAAAGGTTGGGGCCCGCTGCTGTGGGCTGCACATCACGCCACGGCCCCCTGCGTTCCCTTAAGCACAAACAGGCCAAGGAGAGCTCTGAGCTTTTCGTTTTCTCAAAATGAAACTCCCAAGATGTCAGTACAGAAGTGAATACAAAATGCAAAGGCCTATGATATGTTGGCTCAAAAACCCTAAAAATAAGAAGTCATTAACCAGCTAAACCTGGAGGTTGGAGAGGTCGGCCCTGGGAGCCAATCTGGGACACCCACAGAGGAAGGCGATTCTGAGTGGGGCTCAAATAGTTTATTTCACCAGGTGTCAGAAGGAGCCAAGAACGAGACACCCCAAGCAAAGCCCAAGCTCCCAGCATAGGATGTCGGCAAGGATCTGCGAGTCCAGTGTGGGAACGGGGTCTCTCACCACGGATGCCTGTGGTTTTCTAATGGCCAAGGTGCTCCTGCTCTGGGTAAATGGGCTGCGAAGCAGGCCTGCGGGATTTCGAGGGAACTGCCCAGCTTTGGTATTTGTTTATTCAAGGCCACTGAACTTCTTAAATTCAAATTATGTTCTCAGAACAACCAATGTTTATACAACAGTCAGACGTGCCCCCTATGATTTAGAGAACTAGAGACTTTTAGAAATAGAGCTATCTCAGTCTACATTCTCACAGCTACCGACATGTATTTTCCCTGAATGCCTCTCTCAATGGGGAACTCACTACCACAGGGCCACCCATCCCATTGTTGATCTGCTCTGAATTTCTCTAAGATCTTCCTTATAGTGAGCTCATGTCTATTTCCTTACAATTTCCCCTCACTGATCCCTTTTCCATCCTGGAGAATGACCCCCATGGAGCAGGTCATTGCCTTTTCCAAAGGACACTGCATTTCAAATATCTGAAGACAGATAGCACTTCTGTCCTGTCTTCTCTTCTTAGAGAAAAACACCTCTACTTCTTTAATCATTTCATATTATGTCATCACCATCTTGGTCGCCTTTCTCTAGGTGTAAAGTGGTGGCTCAGCATCCCAGCTAAATGTAGCACCTGGCGTTGAACTGCCCTCTAGACGGACCTGCCCAGCTCAGTGTGGAAATGGGCCTTCCTGCAAGTTGAAGGCCATAGACAGTAAGGACTCACGGGCTCTAGCCGCTGGCTGTGGGAAGCCGAGAATCAAAGATGATGCTCAGGCGTCAGCATGGGAACACTGAGGTTTATAGGTGCATACCTGGGAGGACTGAGGAAGAGAGAAGAGAAGAAAGTTTGGGGGGCGGGAAGCCAAGAACCTGGCAGCAGAGGACTTCAAGACCAGGGCTATTCTTCCAACTTCCAATGAACAGATTATTCCCCCGCTCTGTAAGCTATCTCAGGGCACAGAAGAAAATGAAATGGTTCCAAAATCATTTTGCAAAGCCGGCATACCAAAAACTGACAACAGCAGCAAAGAAGAGGAAAATAGAGGCCAAACAGACTTGTGAGTATAGATGCAAAAGTCCTAAAGAAGATCACAGCAAACCAAACCTAGCACAGCATTAAAAGAACAAGCCACCTTGACCAAATTGTGTTTATTCCAGAAATGCACAGACGGCTCAATCTGAGGACGTTAATAATATAATGTGTCACATAAATCTATCACAAGGTAAAAGAACACAAGAATTTCCTAGTAGATGCTTTAAAAACGTATTTGACAAACTTAACGTCCATTCACGCTTTTAAAAATCCTTAGAAATGAGGAATTGAAGAAAACCTCCTTCAAGTGTGGCACTCTATATCAAGGCAGTGGTTCGAAAGAACAGTGACCACATTAAAGAAACAAAGCCCAAAGCTCAAGCCATTCCCTGGGAACTCGGCAGGCTGCAGACTTCTGCGCTGAGGAGACAGCAACCGCTGCCTCTCTGACCTGTGGTCTCTCACTATTCATGCAAGTGGCCACAAACGCAACATGTTCTCTGTCTCTCAGTCCTCGCCTTAAATATAGTTCCCTGGTTGGAGGGCAGAGCAGAAGGGCTTCTTGTCAAGGGCTCTGGCAGCAAACATAATGCTCTTTAATCATCTCGGAAACGGGGTCCATTCGAAGCCTGGTGAGCAATCTAGAAAGTGTGCACGTGGCGGTAGCTCAGTGTGTACCCCGGAGCTCGGCCCCCAGCCCACCTCCTGGGTGTTCTCGCCAGTGAGTCACCGGTGGCATTCTCTACACAGTCTTCATGATCCATCGTCACCCCCAGCTTGCCTCTGACAATAAGTGTCCTCCGTGGGGAGCTGTGCTTGGGGGTTACCCAAAGAAATCAGCACAGAGAAAGATACACTTTCCAGAACAGGGATTATTAGCCTGAGTTCCTTGGTGGACTGCAGAGGCCTAAGAAGACACTGGAATTTTATGCAAAACTTTGAGAGAGAGAGAGAGAGAGAGAAGCATGAGTAAGAGCATGCACTCGTTCGCATGCACACGTGTGCTTATGGGCATGGGGGCTGGGGAGAGATGATCCATCACTTTCATCACTTTTTCCAAGGGGCCCACTATCTAGACAGACTTCGAGACCCTCCTCGAAGAGCTGGAAGTGTAGATGGGATCTATCTAAAGCAGAAAACATAAGGAAGGAGGAGCTTGGCTGCCTCGGCAGGTCGGGTGGAAGTGGCTGTGTGGGGATTTGCCTGACAAGAGCCAAACCACCAAGCCATGCAGGGACAAATGCTCAGACCAAAAACCCAGTGATACGTCTGCACAGACTTCATGGTGCTGGGAGACGGCTTTGGATGGAGAAGCATGTGGGACCTGAACAGATGACTTCTTAGATGAGACAGAAAATCAGGATCTGGGTTTTGGAACCCTGCCAGAACAGCAGCTCCCAAGACAGAACGAAGGCCCCGCAGTCAGCACAGTGGAGTCTGCTGTGGATGGGCCTCCCTTCGCTGTTGATGGAGACATGAACGTGCAGAGGGGGCATGCTCCCCGGCAAGGGGCAGTGGAAAGGAAAAGGGACCCCCATAATAGTGTTTATGTCCTTAATGCCCATAAATTGGACTTTGGCATATGGGTAGAGGCCGAGGAGTATGGGAATGCATCCCTGGTCTATGGCAGACATGGAGCTGGAGACTTGTCACTTGTCCAGCAGTGATGTTCTCCTGCTCACAGGAGAGGAAGCCCACATACCCCACAGAGTCGCTGAAAAGAATGCCTGAGAAAATGCACCCAATGAGACTTTAGCAAGTGTTCACCAAATGATAGGTATTATTATCATCATCATCATTGTTTTCTCTTATTTCATAGCTCTCAAGTCTCACTCAAGTATGGCTTCTTCAGAGAAGGCTTTCCTTAGTTCTCAAACTATATTAGGCTCCCTTTCCATAATCTCCCTGTATCCTGTAATTCTCACAATTGCAATTAAACACTGTGCGTGTTGCGTGTCCTGCACACTAGGCTCTGAATTCCACGAGCGCACGAACACGGTCTGTCCTGCATCGCATCCTCAGAGCCGAGCACATGGAGAAGTGTGCTCCAAACAAAAGTGTTGAGCGAATGAGCTGAATAGTAAAGGTTAGGGAGAGGCTGCAGAAGGCATCGAGTGCCGCACTTTCATCTTAACAGACGGGAAAACCGCACCCAGACAGGTACAGGGAGACCGAGCCAAGTTCACGTGGCCAGGCGCAGAGGAGCCAGGCGGAAACAAGGCCCCTGGCTCCATGTAGGGCAGGATCCTAGAAAGCACCGTCAGCCCTCACACCTCATCCCTGCCCCCACGAGGAAACCACACTAGCTCATTTGCCTAAGTCAACAACAGCAACAAGATGAGACTCTGGAGGACACGGAAATGAAAAGCATGCCACTCCCTTCTGCCCCCAGCCCCAGTCCCCCACCCTGGCCTGTGTTCACCCTCGCTGCTAGGTGTGAACTTCTTGCCTATGAGATCCCAGTGAGTTTCCTGGCGACAGCAAGACGCCACACTGAGCATCAAGTGACTGCAGTGAGCAGGCCATCGCTAGGCCATGTCACTGGTCAGACCCCGCAGGCCAGGGTGGCCGGGGCTATGGCAGGAACACACAGAAAGCACGATGAGGACAGAGGGAGGGGTCGTTGCTGGGGGTGAGGAGGGGAGTGGGGATGGATTCGGAACACAAGGCTTGAGGCGGACCCCGAAGGAGGAATGGGCAGCCTGCCAGGCAGGAAGAGGGGAAGGGCAATCGGGGACCAGGAACAGCACACGTAAAGGCGCAGAGGTCTGCCTGAGCTCCAGGAGAGACAGCAGGAGGGGCAGACCTGGGCCGGGTGGTGGGAGGCCTTGGTGGCCGTGGCAAGGGCTCTGGGCCTTCTCCGGAGGGCAATGCAGCTCTGCAGGGTTCTCAGCTGAAAAGCAGCATGCTCAGATATCTCATGGGACCTCACCCTGGCAGCAGGAGAGGCTGGAGGCCAGAGGCCGGAGTCTCCCACTGAAGCCAGACTCTGAGGCCCAAAGCCTAGCACCCCAGTTCGTAGACTTAGAAGACTCAAGAAGGACCCAGTATCTGCTTTGTGCCACAAAAGTCACCCACTTCTTCCCATTCATCGGCCACCACCTTTCTCCTGGGTGTACCTTCCTATAGCTATGACTGGCTTATCCAGAAGTCACATAACTGATAACCTCAAATATCCAGAACCAGCTGCTAGTTGAGAAGCAAGCAAGCAAATAAACAAAAACACCTGGATGGCCCCAAAGTCATGCCCTACACGGTATGCACTTGGCACCCACAGGAACACACAGGCCACCACCCGGGCTTGGTCATCTCTGATCAAAAACACATGCCAGAGTCAGCCCAGCTCTGGCACTTGCTAGTCATGTGGGGTTGGCCCTCAGTTTCCTTATCTGTATAATGGGTGCAATTAGCTGTAGCCATCTCAGAGTGCAGCTGTGAAGATTCAAGGATATGATGTACTTAGCACTATGCCCAACACCATGAAATCATAGCCAAAGGGGAAAGGGGCAGAAAGAAGTATGAAAAACAAGAGACCACAAATGTGTGCTGAGCAGACAGTCCCAGGGTACAAAAGAGAACTGCAGGCTAGAACCATTTGATAAAAATTTCAAGAAATTATTAAATCATACCCAATGTGCTCTATTTATAAAGGTAAACAACATAGTTTTCAAAGATTTCCTTTAAAACTAGATACAGTGAAAAGTTTTGGTGCTTAGAAAGTAGAGCTACTCGAGAAATTAATGTATGCAAATTATGAGAATGACATAATTCTATGTGTACCTGTGTGTGCCTAAAGCACACCCAAATCTGTACAACATATACTGTATTTAATAGAATCTAAGATGCCATCGACTGCAAGAGGCAACATTATTTTGTGTGCCACTAACGAAGACATATTGCTGCCTATTAAAATCGTTAAGATGCCATAGACAGTAAGAGTTACCTTGATTTCAGAGTTGCTAAAATGTGAAAATATATACATCTTCAAATTGATGAAATATCCCAATACGTAATATGTACTTGCTAAGGGAGTGTATCATCTTCCTTTTGGGCAGAAGGCAGAAGTAGTCTTTCCTTTGTCCCCTCATCTATGCCAAAGACCCAAAGATCAAACTAAATGCCTCTCCCTTGACCTGCTGATAATCACTCTATCTTGCCCCTCTAGAAGTTTCCTCTCTTAAAAATATTGATTCAGGCTTTCAACCCATCAGCTGAGGCCAAACGGGTCTTCTGGTTCACAGGGCTCCCACAGGGCCAGCCAGCTCAGCCCCTTGGGGTGAGCCCCTTGGACTGAAGGCCAAGTCAGCACAGCTCGAGTGCACTGTGGAACCCAAGCTGGGGCGTCCAAACTTTAGGCTGCCCGGGCACAAAGGCTCCTGGCTCCCCTCCACTGCCACTCCTTAGCCAGCAGGCCTATGACCAATGACTGACCTGGGAGTGGGGGGCAGCCTGCACCCCCTGCCTTCTCATCCTCATGCCACCATCAACCCCAAAGACCCTTGTTGCCCAGTACTACTGTTAGCTTCCACCCTACTATTCTTGAAAGAAACAAAAAGCAGTGCATGGGAGGGAAGGAAGGGAAATGGGAGGCAGAGGTGCTCTGATTCCACTGCAGCTTGGGAGGGAAGATAATGAACCATTCCTCCCCTAAACTTGAGATCAGAGGAGGGAGGTCCTTAAAACCGCAATGATGCCCAGCACACAAAGACCCCGAGCCTTCCTACCCCACAGTCCTGGTAAATTCGGCTTCAAAAAGCAGGGGAGGGTGCCCTGGAGCAGGAAGAAAGAGCTTGACCATCCAAAACTGTCTCCTTTGTCTTTCACAACCCCCTAGGGTGTGAAAGATCCACACCACCAAAGTCACACTGAGGAAGCACAGAAACCCTCTTTCTACAAACATGCATGGAGCCCCCCTCCCATGTGCAGCTGCTCTCATCACACTCACCTCATTTAATTTTCCACATAGCCCTGCGAGTCACTATGAGAGCCCATTTTACAGATAAGGAGACTGAGGCTGGGAGACGAGCAGTAAAGATGCTGAAGGGCCTGGCTGGAACTCAGGTCTCTTTTCCACATCACACATGGTTCCCTAGAATGGTTCAGCATTGTTGCTCAAGGAGCTCATTAAAATTTTTGCAAAATACAGATTCCAGCCCCCACCCCTGGAAAGCTGTGTTGTAGGGCTGGGGCCTGGAGAACACTCCAGCAGAGGCCCAAGTGTAGTGAGCTCTGGGAACCAGCGCTCTACAGGTGGTCCTGAGGGCAGGAGGAAGGCAAGCTGGCTGAGAAGACACAACAATCCAGAACGGACCTTCCAGGCAGACCTGACTTACTTCTAGCCCTCATTTTGCCTAACCCCCCTCTCCTTTCTGCTCCGGGGCTGGTTAACTCACTTTATACCACATCCTGCTGCTTTCATCTCGCCTTCCTTTTCCCTCTGAACAATCTCCTTCCTCCTACTGACCTGAACCTCTTGTGTATTTACCCCGGGCCTAGGACGGGGCAGCCTGCAAGCGCGAGCGCGCCCCCACACACGCACACACAGAGTCACGCGGGGACACCCGGCGTGTCAACACGGATGCTCTGACAGCATAAAGCGAGCAGTTCTCCAGAATAGCAGCCGCTGTTTGGGGGCCCAGCACCCTAACTAGAGGGGCATGTCGAGACTCTACGGGCAGGCTAAGGTGGGCATTTCCACGACTCCCAGGTCCTGATGGCCAAGGACCCCGGATGACAACGCTCACCGAAAAAGCTCCCGGCCGGAGGGGGCAGCGTCCCTGACCCCACGACACAGGGCGGCCTGTGACGGAGGCAGGAGGCTGGCTGCGGACACACTCAGCTGCACAGAGGCGTCCAGCAGGGGCGACCTAGATACCGATGCACGGTCCCCGGGACTTGCAGACCCAGCGTCCCCGCGGTGGGCCCTATCCAAGAAGACAGCAGGACCTGTCCAGCCGGCTCGCTGCAGCGGCTGCTCTCGGAGCCCACCGCTCCCCGACGGCCCCAGCCCGCTCCGGCTCTGCCTGGAGCTCCCACACGCGCCCTCCGCATCCGTCCCGGACGCCCAGCCACACACCTGCAGTCCCCGCCGGGCGCCGAGCCCCTCTTTAGCGGCGACTCCCTGCAATCCGAGCGGCCGTCGGGACCATCGCGCGCCAGCTGCAGCCGCGCGCCAAGACCGGGTATCTAACCAGGCTCCGCTCCTCGGGCCGACAGGGGGCGGGGCGGGGCTTGCTCGGGGGCGGGGCTTGCTCGGGGCGGGGCATGGGCGGGGCTGGCCGTCTAGCCGGCCTCTCCCGCCACCTGGTGGCCGGGCCGTGTCAGCCAGGTGCGGACTGGCCCAGGCATCCTAGGGGTCACGCTCAGGAGCCCGCCGAGCGTCTGAGACGCATCCCCTTTTCCCCAACCCACAACCTCCGTCCCGGCCCTGAGCGCGCCTGCCCTCGGAAGGAACAGACCCTGGCCGATGCATGGCGGTGGCCAGAGGGACGCCAGCGCCGAGCACCTGCGACCCCCCAGGAGGAAGGTGAGGCTCTGCCAAGCGGGCAGAAGCGCGGCTTTGGCCCCCTCCGGAGAGGTGGGCGGTGCAGGGAGAGAGGCTTGGGGTGGGGGCTTCGGGGAAAGAGGAGAAAGAGGAAGCTCCGACGAGCTGCTTCCTTCTCTCTCTGCGACCCAGCGCCCCACTTCCTCCTCTTACTTCTATTTTCTTTGGGTGCTCTTAACCCTTAAAATGCCTGCACCCCTGCTGTGCGAGGGGCACCTTGACCCCCGCCCTTCTGCGGGAACCTTCCTAGAAACACCAATCCCGACTTTCAGCGCTGCTCTTCCAGCCGTTGGTCCGACTTCCCACCTTCCCTCACCAGCTCCAGGGTCGCTGTCACTTCAGGGACTATGTCACTTCAGCCTAGTCCCAGCCCCTGGGGGGCGGTGGGGTCCTGTCTCCAGGGTCAAGCCCTCTTCTTGCCTGGCCCTTTCTCCCCGCAGACAACATAGCAGACGTCATTATGCCAAGAGTTGGAAGGACTCCTTAGGGAATCCCACAAGTCACTGCACTTCCCTGTGCCTCAGTTTCCCCATTTACAAAATGGGGATAAGAAGGTTGGCTACTTGCTCAGTTAGTACTTTAGTTTAGGGTTAACAAAGGGCAAAGCTGAAATTTCCACTTCCACTATGAATGGGACTCTGTGTCACAACATCTATCTGTTAGAGGCGTGCAGACTCAGCCACAAGGTCATACGTTATTGTTGGTCAAAAGCCGCAGCCCTACCTGAGGCTTTGAGAGATGTGAACACCAGTGGCTTTTCTTTCCCTGACTCCCTAAATACCAAGAAAATGCAACTTCCCCAAATGCATAGAAACAGAAAGTACCCTTGGGCGAACACAGAGGACTGGTTGCAGCCATCGTTAGAGATGGGCAGGAACTCCGACCCATCACGTAAGTGTTTTTCCCTCTCTTCGCCCACCACCTGCCCCACCACCACCCTTTCGCAGAGAAGGCACAGCTGGATAAGGGTGGGCAAGGACTTCTGTCTTCCCAGTCCCTACTTTTGCCACCACAGAAATACAGGCATTTGGAGAAGAAGAGAAGAGGGAAGGTGGAGACAGCCCAGAGGTGGCCAGGATAGGGAGGAAGGGGTAGAACTGCTCTGGAATCAGGAATTAAGTAGTAAGAAAGACACAGTACATGCCGTATCAAAACACTGGATTTGGAGAGCACTTTTAAAACATTTTTTTAAATTATAATTTTAATAATATATTTATGAGGAAGGTTGTTCAGATTCTTTTTTTTTTTTTTTTTTTTTTGAGACAGAGTCTCACTCTGTTGCCCTGAGTAGAGTGCAGTGACGTCATTGTATTAATAGCTCACAGCAACCTCCAACTCCTGGGCTCAAGCAATCCTCCTGCCTCAGCCTCCCGAGTAGCTGGGACTACAGGCGTGCTCCACGATGCCCAGCTGAATTTTTCTTTTTGGTAGAGACGGGGTCTCACTTTTGCTCAGGCTGGTTTTGAACTCCTGAGCTCAAGGGATCCTCCCACCTGGGCCTCTCAGAGTGCTAGGATTACAGGTGTGAGCCACCATGCCCGGCCAGAGAGAGCACTTTGAAAGGCAAAGAACCTGCCAGAGAAGTTATGTGATGCTTGACTTCTTCCATATCCTTGGTGTTCCTGAAACTGAAGATTTGGAAAGCTCCAACAGAGTTGCTTGTTAGAGCTCACTCCCAGGGAGCTGAGCACCCCACAAAGCCAACTTGTTCCCATTCCGCATCCCTCAGCAGTGAGCATTCTCTTCTCCACCAGCAGCTGTGACCCAGATGTTGAGCTTGTATATTGTTCCCCCTCTGACACTGGGTTCTGTCTCCCTGCCCCTAGAGGGTGGGCCACTGACCATCTGATCAGCACCTAACCCATCCTCTTTTACTTCTCACTTCCCCAGAGTGGCTTGGAAAGACTCTGGAAGGTGCTTCTGTCACTCCTTAGGCACTTGATTGTGTGCCACTTTGTACAGCTCTTTTGTTGCTTTGTTTTAAAAATATATGCCTATTTGTAATTGCTCTACTTCCTTTCACTGCCTAATGTTTTCAAAGAGGAGTCTACCCCTGTCCCCACTTCCTCATCTTACATATATTCAATTCTCTGAAAAAAAGTCACCAGGGAAATCCCAAATGCCAACTCCAATGGTTTCATTTTCTTACCTCGATGCAGCATTTGACGCCATCCCTCCTTGAAAATTCCCCCCTTGGCTTCTCCTCCTCCACCTCTGACCACTGTTTCTGTTTGCTTTTTCTGGCTTCACTTTCTTCCTCATCCCTTAAACCTTGCAATGCTTGAGGTTTTAGATAGGGCTGCTCCCTGGGCAATCTCATCCATTCCTGTCACACTGATCCCTCCCAAATCTAGAGCCCATACTTGAGCTCCAGATCTCTAATTCCAAGCGCTTTCTGCACATCTATATCTGGACCATCAATCCAAAAGCACCTTAATCACCCCATGCCTTAAAATGCACTCCTCATCTTTCTCCCAAATTCCTTCTCTCGCCTATCTCAGTTGACAATTTTACTATCCACCCAGTTTCAACACCAGAAACTGTGCTATACAATTAACTTACATCCAGAATATGTAAAGAACTCCTACAACTCAAAAGTAACAAAGACAAACAATGCAATTTTTAAATGGGCAAAAGACTTGGACACTTTACAAAAGACTTGGACACTTCACAAAAGACTTGGACACTTCCATTTATATGAAGTTCAAGAACCAGCACACTAGTCTATGGTTATTAGGAGTCGGAATGGTGGGTATCACAGGGGAGAGGAGCAGTTTAACTGGGAGTTATATGAATAGCTATTAAACACTTGAAAAACTGCTCAAATGTTTAATCATTGGAGAAATGCTAATTAAAGTTATGAGTTACCTCTTTACAGCCATTAGAATAGCTAAAATTAAGACCGAAAACAGCAAGTGCTGACAAGGATGTAGAGGCACTGGAATACTTCATATATTGCTTGTAGGAGTGCACAATGGCACAACAACTTTGGAAAACTGGCAGTGTCTAATAAAGTTAAATAAATATATATCAATCTATGACCCAGCAATTCTACTCTTAAGTATATATCCAAGATAAATGAATATATATGTATATGTACAGAAACATGTATATGAGTGATTATAGCAGTGTTATTGATAATAGCCCCAAACTAGAAACACCCCAAATATCATTATTAATATAATACATTAAAAATATCATAGGATATTCATACAATGGAATGCTACTTAGCAATGCAAAGGAATATAGTTCTGATGCATGTATCAGCATGGATGAATCTCACAAACACCATGTTGAGCAAAAGCAGCCATACACAAAAGAAAATTTACTGCGTGATTCCATTTATGTGAAGTTCAAGAATCAGCAAACTAGTCTAGGGAGATTTGGAGTCAGAATGGTGGGTGTCTTGAGGGAGAGGAGCAGTTCAACTGGAAACAGGGCATGAGTGAACTTTCCCGGGGGTGGTAGGTATGTTTGTCTGGATGGTGGTTATGTGGTGTGTACATATTAAAAAGTGAGGTATTTGCTTAAAAGTTGCATGTTCTGCTCTTTGTAAATTATATCTCAGTACATAAAACATGGGAAAAGAAAAGTCTAACCCAAACAGAGGGACATTCTACAAAAGCTTCCACAGTATGACTGAGGGTCTGCCACAGATGGTCACATAATAGTTACATAATGTAATGAGAGATTCTGGATTCGATCCCGGGCCAGGAAAAGAACAGTTAGTGAGACTATTGGCAAAATTGAATAAAGTCTGTAGATTGGTTAATAGTATTGTATCAGTATTAATTTCCTGATTTCAATAGCCGTGCTTTGTTATATATGATGCTAATATTTGGGGAAGCTATATAAAAGGTTTTTGGTGACTCTATATTTGCAAGTTTTTTGTAAATCCAAAATTATTTCAAAATATAAACTTAAAAAAGCAAAAATTAAAAGTTGCCAACCTTACAAACTTTTGAAAAACTTCCCATTTCATTTTAACCCAATACTAATACTTAAAAAGAAAATTATGAGATGCATTCTTCTATGTGATACAGATATAAAATCTGAAATAAAATAAGTGCAAGTTGTAACCAGCCTTTACTTAAAATAGTAATATGCCATGACAAAGTAGGGTGTGTTCAAGGAATATCAACATCCTGGATAAGCCCAAAGGGATGCGGACATATTCAAGGCCTCAACTGGATTGGTCACCCACAAGTGTCCACTGTGTGCATTGATCTGGCTAAAAGTCAGGGGCCTGAAAGGAGGATTGATGCATGGGC
Source organism: Cheirogaleus medius (assembly GCA_008086735.1). Lineage (NCBI taxonomy): Eukaryota > Metazoa > Chordata > Mammalia > Primates > Cheirogaleidae > Cheirogaleus > Cheirogaleus medius. The sequence continues at coordinate 4,506,317 of VBSM01001082.1, forward strand.
CCTGGGGTGCAAGATGGGAATTGGCCTCCCACGGAAGCTCCAGAATATCAACATAGAAGAAGCTTAGGGTCAGGTTGGCATCTGAACCTTATAGGGAAAGAGCTTCAGGGAGAAGCAAAAAGACCTTTTTTATTGGGGCTGAGCCACTGCGTCAGAGGGTGGGGAGGAACGCACCACAGCTCTGGCCCCTTGTAGACTTTCGGAAAAGTATTGCTTTGAAATCAAAAAGACTTGCACCCTGGGGAGCACAGGGAGACTGACCCTGGCACAGTCACCACTGCAAGACCGCCCTCGGGAATCCTAGGAGTAATTGGGGAGGCTTTGAAGGACACTGGAGGATCTGGAGCAGGGATCAAAAACTCAAATATCCCCAAGGGCCAGACAGGTCAAACTCAGGGGCAGAACTGGTGAGATGGAGTTCACTTAACGTGTTATGACATTTCATAATGCATTGTTTATACTCCGTCCTCCTGAAATCAACCCTGTTGAAATTTCACTCCTTTTTTTCCCTGGTGCAATAAGGTTTTCTTTCCCCATGCAGCTTTTCCATAGTCTTATGAATTTCACTTCTGGTGGCATCTTAAATCTTATTTTTTCAACAGACACACTTTGCATATTAAACATACAGGAATATTCTTCACTTCCACCAAGAAATATGCTTGTCCCCATTTCTCTTGAAACACATGGCCCTCTTGGCCTCTTATTTTTTCCACATTTGCTAAATATGATAACATGAAATATTTCACTTTCACCTGATTTCATCACAAGAAAAACGATTGCACAAATACAAAAACTGGCAACTGATCTTTGACCCTGACATCTAGTAAACAATAGGGTATGGTGACAATGGGGTATGGATAGGGTGCTAATGAGGTAAATGGGAAAACCTCTAAGCACCCCCCCACACCCCCACCAGCCCCTCCACTTCGGGGCCCAGCTCCAGCCCACTGTGGCCATGTGGAAATGCAGGGTCGGTATGGCCAGATCTTATGATTTTTAAAGATAAATCAGAAATTGGAATTCTAATCTGCAATCTCTGGATTTTTAAATGCTGGCAACTAATTCAAAACAGTATTCTAAAATCCCTTGCAGGCCAAACTAGACATGACCTACTGGCTTTTAGTTTGTGACATCTGTTCTATATTATATGGGTGGGGGCATGCACCAGTGAAACCTGAGTTATTTCTGTTAATGTGAGCTAATTTGTTCCCACTGGCTGGGAGACACTTCATTTATACAAAGAGAGATCAATGGAAACGTTTATTAATGTTGTTCATCACATGAATAGGACACAGGAGAAAAACTGTCTAATTATCCTGATAAGATGCCCCCTGATGAAAACTCTTTGTGACTAGGAATAAAAGGAGACTTTGTCAACATGATAAATGATATCTATCTCAATCCAACAGACAATATGATACCTAATGATGACTTGGAATGGAGGACAGATATAGTTCTTAATAACAAAGGCATTCCTATGAAAACAAAGAATAAAACAAGGGTGCTCATGACTGAATAGTTTCAACACTTTTCTGAAATTCAAAGCAAAACAATAAGAGAAGAAAAATAAGAGGCGTAAATTTGGGGAAAAAAAGTCAAATTTATTGTTATTTGCAAATGATATGATTGTCTACTTGAGAAATCCTAGCTAATGGACTGAGAAATGTTTAGAACTAATAAGAGAGTTCAGTAAAGTAGCTGGACACAAAAATAAATATGTGAAATTTAATAATTTTCCATATCCTAGCAATGATCAAATAGAAAATATAACAGAAAATAGAGCTCATTCACCCCAGCAACAAAAATGGCTAGGAATAGGAAACTCAGGGGACCCAGAATAGCCAAAACAATCTTAAAAAGAAGAACAAAGTTGGAGGACTTATACTTCCTGATTTTAAGACTGACCACAAAGATACAGTAATCACGATGATGTCGTCCTGCCGTAAGAACAGACACCATACATCAGGGGAATAAAATTGAGAGTCCAGAAATAAACCCTCACATTTACAGTCAAATAATTTTTGACAAGGGTGCCAAGACAATTCAAAGTGGGAAAAAAATGTCTTTTCAACAAATCATGCTGAGACAACTGGATATCCATATGCAAAATTGTGAAATCGTGTCCCTAGTATATATCACATACAAAAGTTAACTCAGAATGGATCAAAGACCTAAATGTAAGAGCTAAAATTATAAAACTCATAGAAGAAAACGTAGGTGTAAATCTTTGGAAAATTGGATTAGGCAATGGTTTCCTAGATATGACATCAAAAGCACAAGTAACAAAGAAGAAAAATAAAGTGGGCATCATCAAAAGTAAAAACTTTTGTGCTTCAAGGACGCTATCAAGAAACTGACAAGATAACCCACAGAATGGGAGAAAATTTCTGCAAATCAAATGTAAGGTAAGGAATTTGAGTCTAAAATAGGCAAGAACTACTACAACTCAATAATAAAAAGACAAATATCAATTTAAAAATAGGCAAAGGGTCTGAATAGACATTTCTTGAAAGAAGATATACAAATGGCCAAGAAGCATGTGAGAAATGTTCAACATCACCAGAGAAATGCAAATCAAAACCACAATGAAATACCAAAGCTGGAAAATGGTACAGCAGCTTTGGAAAGCAGTTGGGCAGTTCCTCATAAAGTTAAACATACAGTTACCGTATGACCCAGCAAGTCTACTCCTACGTACACATCCAAGAGAAATGAAAACATACATCCACACAAAAACTTGTACATGAATGCCGCTATGAATAGCAGCATTACTCATAAAAACCAAAAGGTGGAAACAACACAAATATCCATCAACAGATGAATGGATAAATGAAATGTAGCATTAATATATTCACACAGTGGAATATTATTTGCCCATGAAGAGAAATGAAGTACTGATACACAGTACAATGTGGATGAACCTTGAAAACATGCTACGGGAAAGAAGCCAATTACAAAAGACCACATATTATATGATTCCATTAATGTGAAATGTTTAGAATCGGCAACTCCATAGAGACAAAGTAGACTGGTGGTTGCCCAGGGCAGGGGTAGTTGGGAGAAAATGGGGAGCAGATGCTAATGGGTATGGGATTCATTTTGGGGGAGGTGAAAATATTCAAACATTGACTATGGCGATGGTTGCACAACTGAATATACTAAAAACCACTGGCTTTTGTACTTTGAATGGGTAAATTATATGGTATGTGAATTATATCTCAATAACACTGTTATTAAAAATTTATGCATTTTATTATGGGATACAAAAGAAGCCTTGCATAAATGAAAAGACGTTTCATATTACTGGATTGGAAAATGATATTATAGAAGATATCCATTTTTCCCACTTTGAGTTTATAAATGTAATATAGTATCAATCAAAGACCAAATGAGGCTTTTGGGGATGGGGTAAGGAAGGAGATTGAGAAAATGATTTTATTTTTCATCATGAAAAATGTGTGACAATAGCCAAGAAATTTTTTCAAAGGTTTAGTAATGAGGGAGGAGTTGCCATCTGAGATGTGAAGTTCTATAAAGCCACAGAGTTAAAGCTCTGTAGTACTGATGTAGAAAGAGTGACAGATCAATGGGACTAAATTGATCTGTCAGAACCAAACACAAGTATCTGAATAAATTTAATATATGTTAAAGAAGCTAGGATCAATTATTCAATAAATGGACTAGGACAACTAACTACCCACTGGGGGGAAAAAAATAAGTGTGGTTTCTACCTCAAATCTTATACTACAAAAATTCCTGATTGATTAAAGATCTATATGTAAAAATTAAATTAAAATGAGAAGTCTAGCAGAAAAAAAGGAAGTGTGTATGTTTTGTTGAAATTGTAGTTGGCCTTTTAAAGCATGACGCCAAAATCAAATATTATGAAGGAAAAGATAGATTTGTATACATAATAGTCAAAACACTTCTGTATGTGAAAAATCACCATAAACATTAAATTAAAAGGCAATGGCTTGCCAGGGCAAAATGTTTGCAATAAATAACAAAGAATACCATTTTTAATATAAAATATATTTTTATATATAAAAAATTTTAATATAAAATATATTTTAATATAAATTATATTTTATTTTAATTAAATTTTAATATAAAATATATTTTTTATATTGAAAATACATACCCAAAATAAAAGTGGTCTGAACAGATAAGTAGACAATTCACCAAAGATATACAAAACGCCAATAAGTGTACGAAAAATTTTTAACTTTGTAAAGAAAAATGTAAATTAAAACAATGAAATGTAGACTTCCACCTGACAATTCAGTAAAGATAAAAGAAATTAAATTACCTGGAGTTTTCAAGCATTTTGAAGGCTCAGAATTCTCAAAGTGTTACTTGGAAGTGTAAACTTGGTATCATGTGTGGAAACATATTAGAATACATGTACTTTTTAACACAGTAATTGCCCTGCCAGGAATTTAACTGAAGAAAAAAAAAAATATGTCTTGTATGCACAAGAATTTTAATCACTAGTTTGCTTATTATTATAAGCAGTGAAATTATAAGCAACATTATTGTTTAAAAATAGGTAATTAGGCTGGGTGCGGTGGCTCACGCCTGTAATCCTAGCACTCTGGGAGGCCAAGGCGGGAGGATTGTTTGAGCTCAGGAGTTTGAGACCAGCCTGAGCAAGGGCGAGACCCCATCTCTACTAAAAATAGAAAGAAATTAGCTGGACAACTAAAAATATATAGAAAAAATTAGCCAGGCATGGTGGCGCATGCCTGTAGTCCCAGCTACTCGGGAGGCTGAGGCAGGAGGATTGCTTGAGCCCAGGAGTTTGAGGTTGCTGTGAGCTAGGCTGACGCCACGGCACTCTAGCCCAGGCAACAGAGTGAGACTCTGTCTCAAAAAAAAAGGAGTAACTAGTTTCAAAATATGGTTAATGTATGCAATAGTAAAATATTATGGGTGACTAAATAATAATATAGACAGACGTTTAATGACATGGAAAGGTTCCATGAAATAGTAAGTTTAAAATGTAGTTTTAAGACAGTATGTAACTTTTTCTTTTCTTTTCTTTTTTTGAGACAGTGCAGTGGCACCATCGTAGCTCACAGCAACCTCAAACTCCTAGGCTCAAGCAATCCTCCTGCCTCAGGCTCTCAAGTAGCTGGGACTACAGATCGTGTGCCACTACGCCTGGCTAATTTTTCTGTTTTTAGTAGAGAGGGGATCTCACTCTTGTTCAGGCTGGTCTCGAACTCCTGAGCTCAAGCAGTCCTCCCGAGTTGGCCACCCAGAGTGCTAGGTGTGAGCCACCAAGCCCAGTCATAAGACAGTATATAAATTTTTGACCTAAAAATTACATTTCTGAGAATCAATCTTACAAAAATTCTTACACAAGTAGATGAGGTGTGCATATGTATATGTGTATGTGCATACATACGTAGACTTCTAGTTAAAATAGTAGGCAGTACTGATAAAGTAGTATTTCCTCCCATTCCAAAATACTGGATAAAATGAAACAGTAAACAATTTAAATACAAAGCCAAACTGAAAACCAAGAAAGTGAAATTCCCCCAATAAACAAACATACAAAAAACAAGCTAATACACACACACATAACAAAAAACAGCAAGAAAAAAGTAAAAAATAGAAAGAGTAAGACGATAAGAAATCAAGCCAAACTCATAGAAACAAGCCAAAATGTATCAATAATCATAATGAATGTAAGTGAAATAAAGTGACCCATTAGCAGTCAAATTGTTCGATTGGATAAAATCCAATTACTTGTGGTTTCTAAGAGGTATATATGAAATATGAAGACACAAAAAGACTGAAAGTAAAAGGATGGAAAAAGAGATACTAAGCAAATACTAACTAAAATAAAGGTGATTGTGTCAATTTCAGATTAAAATAGACAAGTATTATTAGAAGTAGAGATATTATATAATGATACAGGTTTAACTCACCAGCAGATACAACAAATCTAAACTTGCACAAAACAATTTTAAAAATCTAAAAAATACATAAAGCAATGCATAATAGAACTACGTGGAGAAACTGAGAAATTCACCAACACTGCAGGAGATTTTGACAAGTTTCTCTGAATTATTAACATTTCAAAAGATAAAATATGTATCACTTCTCGGCCATTTGGCTAAGCTCAAGTGTAAAAGAAAATTGTGGTAAAGTTATAGATTTGATCAAAAATAATTAGACTGGATTTGATGATCATATATAAAACCTTGCACGCAATATTTGAAAAAAAAACCATATTCTTCTCAAGCACACATGGAACCATTACTGAAACGGGTCATGTGCAAGACCACAAAGCAAGGCTTAACAAATTTCAAAGAATTGATGTCACGCAGAGTACATTCTCTGACCACAGTACCATAACAAAAAGATTTCAAATTGTCATATTACCGGACACTTCTCAATAGACCCTGGGTAAAAGAAAAAAAAGAATCACAATGGAAAACATTTTTAAAATACTTAAAACTGAAGCCAGACACAGTGGCTTCAGCGATGCCGAGGCTAAGGCAGGAGGATCACTTGAGCCCAGGAGTTTGAGGCTCCAGTGAGCTATGATCATGCCTGTGAATAGCCACTGCACTCCAGCCTGGGCAACATAGCAAGATACAGCCTCTAATTAATTAATTAATTAATACATACTTCAAATTGAATGACAATGAAAATATTACATATCAAAACTGTGAGATGCCCTAACACCTATGCATATTAATAAAAGGAAATTTGTAGTCTCTCAAATGCTAATCTGAGAAAAGAAGAAAGGCAGAAAATTAATAAACTAAGTGTCTAATATAAAATGTTAGGACAGGACAACAGAAGTCCCCACCTCCCAAAAATAGAGATAATAAAAATAAGAGCCAAAAATAATAAAATAATAAATATTCAACAGAGAGAACTAACACAGCCAAAAGATGGTTGGTTATTTGCAAACACAAACTCATATCTGGCAAGATAGGTAAGAAATAGAAAGCGCGAGTAAATAATATTAGGGGTGAAAAAGAAGACATAACTATAGATGCAGTGGAGATTATGAAAATAATAATCTAATACTGTGAACAACTTTATACATTTTAAAACTTCATTGAAATGGGGATTTTTTTCTTAGAAAAAGTAAGAAAACCAACTCAAGAGGAAATAGAATACCTATGTAAGTTATTAAAAAATTAAAGGAATTGAATTTAAAATGTTTTCACAAAGAAAATCCCAGGCCCAGGCCATTTTACAGGTGATCTCTAGCAAACTTCCAAGAAACAGATCATTCTAATCATGTATAAACTCTTTCAGACAATTGAAGAAGAAGGAATTGTTCCCAATTCATTTTATAAGTGCACTATAACCTCAATATCCAAACTAGATAAAAATAGGGGAAGAGAGGAAAATTATAGGCCAGTCTTATTTGTGAACCTAGATGCAAAGATATTAGTAAACCAAAAATGATTACACATTATGACCACTTGGGTTTATCCCAGGAATGCAAGGGTAATTTGACAGTAGAAAATTCTATGATGTCATTCATCACATTAACAGTGTAAAGTGGGAAAGAAAACATCATGTAATTATCGGATTGAGTGCTGCAAAGGTATTTGATAAACTTATCAGCTTACGGGGGAAGAGGGAGAAAGCTCTTAGAAAACTAGGAATAGCACTTCCTTAACTTTAAATAGAGTATCTACCATACCTATAATAAAATAATTTTAACAAGGAAATATTGGAAGCATCCTCTTTAAAATCAGGCACAAGCCACAACATAGATGAACTTTGAAAACTTTATTCAAAGTGAAATAAAGCAGTCGCATATTGTGTGGTTCCATTTATATGAAATGTTTGGAATAGACGAATCCATAAAGACAGAATGTCAATTGGTGGTTGCTTAGGAGTGGGGTGGTTGCAGGGAAATGCAAAGTGACTGCTAATGGGCATGGGGTTTCTTCCCAGGGTGTTGAAGATGTTGATTGTGGTGATGGTTGCACAACTCTGAATATACTAAAACCCATTGAATTGTACACTTTAAATGGATGAATTATCTGGGATGTGAATTTTATTTCAATAAAGCTGTTTTTTGAAAAAGCAGGTGAAGAGCTGGGTGGTGTTTCCAAGAGCAATTAATTTGGAATAAAAACATGGATTCAAAAAAAGAATCAGTTACAGGACAAGACTATGCAATATTACCACTTCTATTCGCCGTCATATAAGAGATCCCAGCCAGAACATTAAGATAACAACAACAATACATTGTTTGCAAGGCATTGTAAAAGAAGACAAAAATGGTCATTATTCATAGATTACATACTTGTCTACTCAGAAAACTATAAAGAAAACACAGAGAAATTGTTAGAAATAAGAACAGAAGTTTAAAGGTCTGGCTATAGGATCATTGTACAAAATTAGATTATGTTGCTATATACCAGCAACTAACAAAAGAGATATTTTTAAAAATTACAACAAAAGCTATAAGAATAAATATAAAACATACACAAGACAATATATAGAATATCATAAAACATCATAGTAAAACATTTAAGACCTGAATAATTGGCAAGATAGTCCATTTTCATGGATTAAAAGTATTATAAAATATTAACTCTCTCCAAACTAATCTAATCCTGGAGAAGCACTTCCAAAGTGGCAGAGCTAAGACCTCCAAAATCAAAACTAACGTTTTTTGGTTTTTTTTTCAGAACTCTGGAATTAACCAAACGCTTGTGACAATCCAGGGAGCATTTATTCAAGAAAAACACTGACTCTCAGTGAGAACGGCAAGTTTTGCGGCATTTTAAATTCCCTGTTCCCACCTCCCTCTCTCCAGGGCCGAGGTTGATTTGAAATCCTCAGAATCATGGTATAGCCGTGGACAGCAGCAAACTTGCAGCCACTGGAGGAGGCAGATGTGCTTGGGGCACCCCAAAAAGCCCCGTCCCCAGAGAACTGTCACCATTTGACTGGGCTGGCGGCTCCCTGGAAAAGCCCCATTCACAGATCTTGTGTTTATTTGAACCGACTTATTTATTTGTCTTAAATGTTTTTCAGTGAAGTTTTATGATATTCTGTATATTGTCTTGCACATGTTTGATACTTGCTCTTATAGCTTCTGTTGCTGTTGTAATTTTTTAAAATATGTCTTTTGTAAGTTGCTGGTTGTGCTCTGTGAGGAAAGCCCTACTCCCAGGGCATTTGTTGAAAACCATCAACAGCAAATATTTAACAACCCAGCCGCCTGCCCATTGGGGCAGATAAGAAGCTGGCGCAAAACTTCGAAGGAAAATCTGGGGAATGAGCTGTCCATGGGGACTTTGGAAAGCTCTGACATAGTCCTGGAGACCTAGAAGGCCATGCACATGTTAGGGCTGTGTGCATGCCCAAGAAAGACAGGACCAGGCCCTAATCTTTTACCCGTGGCTGACCTTGAGGCTTTGCTCCAGCAGAAGTGAAAGTTAAGGCAGAGTTGTAAACTACTAGAGCATGAAGGTGTTCCTGGACATACACACACAGTCCCCTGGCAAAGGGTGGGAGGTCTATTGGTTTAAGGCATTTAAGGAAAGTTCCATCTAATCATTAGCTGAGTGCTAAACTAAAGGCGCAGAAACTTCCTTGATCACACACAACAAATAATACAGACTTCACAGAATCAGTTCAGAAGAGTCACTAAACAAACAAACAGTAGCAGCAGCAGCAACAACAACAGCAAACAGTAACAACAACAAATGCTGGGAAGGGGGTGTGAACCTGATTTCCAGATCTGAAATGTCCTGTTTTCAATTACAAATTATGCAACACTCAAAGAAACAGTATGCTCATACACCTAGGAAATAGAACAGTAAATAGAAATTGTCCCTGAGGAAGCCCAGATATTGGACTTACTAGAAAAAAGGCTAAATCTGGGCTAGGTGGGGTGGTTCACACCTGTAATCCCAGCACATTGGGAGGCTGAGGCAGGAGGATCACTTAAGGCCAGGAGTTCAAGACCAACCTGGGCAACATAGTGAGACTCTGTCTCTACAAAAAATAAGAAAACTGGTAGGGCATGGTGACACATGCCTGTAGCCGCAGGTACGCAGGAGGCTGAGGCAGAAGGATCACTTGAGCCAAGGAGTTGGAGGCTGCAGTGAGCTATGATTGCATCACTGTACTCCAGCTTGGACGACAGAACAAGACCCTGTCTGTTAAAAAAACAAACAAACAGACTTTAAATCTGCCTTTATAAATATGTTCAAAGAAGTAAAGAAAAACATGTCTCACAGGAAAGTATGAGAATGAGGTCTCACCAAATTTGATGCAATCTCAACAAGAAATCCCAACAGGGTTGTAAATGGAGCTTGCTAAGGCGTTTCAAAACTGTAAGTGGAAGAGAAAAGGACTGAGAATAACCAAGATACTCCTTAGGAAGAATAAATGGGTGAGCAGAGATGGTGGTGGGGTCTTTCCTTATAAGAGATCAAAATTTATTATGAAGCTATGACTGGGTGGTTTTGGTGCAGGTATAGACAAATAGGTCAATGGAGACAGATCTACACATATGTGGAAGTGTGATTTATAACAGAGATGGCATTACAGATCAGTGGGGAAAGGGGCAGCCCATTCAGTCTATGATGTTGGCACAATCGATTATCCATATACAAAATAAAATAGAATCCTTCCTACCTTATACATAACATAAAATTAATTTCATGTGGATTATACCTTATCAGATTAAGGAAATTTTCTAGTTTGCTGAGAGTTTTATTCTGAACAGGTGTTGAATTTTATCTGCGTCTATTGAGATGATTTTTTTTATCCTTTATGTTGTTTATATGGTAAATTACATTGTTTGATATTTTAATATTAAACCAATTTTGCAGTACTGGAAAACACTCCATTTTGTCACAGTGAACTATCTTAATTTTATATTGCTGGGTTTAATTTGCTAATATTCTGTTTGGAAATTTTGCATCTCTATTCATGACAGAAATTGTCCTGTAATTCTCTCTTCTTATAATGTCTTTGTCAGGTTCTAGTATCAGGGTAAATTGGCCTCAGGAAAAGAGTTAGTATTTTCTCTTTCTCTGTACTGTAGAAGAGTTTATATAGAATAAGTATTGTTCTTTTCTTAAATGTTTGAAAGAATTTATCAGTAATGCCATCTGAGACCAGAGTTTTCTTTGTGGGCTTAAAAAATATTTTTACAACTTTATTGAGCTATAATTGATATACAATAAAGTACACTTATATAAACAGCATAATTTGAGAAGTTTTGCCACATGTATAGACCCATGAGAATATATCACCATAGTCAAAATAATGAATGTATCTATCACTCCCCAAAGTTCCCTTCTGGCCTTTTTTAGTTGCTTCCTCCCATCCATCCCCTGCCTCTAGGCAACTGATCTGTTTTCTGTTACTATAGATTAGCTTTCATTTTCTAGAATTTTAACTAAATGGAATCATATAGTATGTCCTCTTTTTTGTCTGGATTCTTTTACTCGTCGTGATTGTTTTGAGAGATTCATCCATGCCCTTGAATTTGTCAAAAGTCCGTCCCTTTTTATTACTAAATAATATTCCATTATATAGATTTACCATAATTTATCCATTTACCTTTGATAGACATGTAGGTTTTTTCTGGGTTTGGGCTGTTACAAGTAAATCTACTATGAACATTCATGTACAAGTCATTGTGTGAACACATATTTCCATCTCTTTTGGGCAAACACCTAGAAGTAAAATAGCTGGATCATATGGTAAATGTATGTTTAATGTTTTAAGAAACTGCCAAACTGTTTTCCAAGTTGATTGTATCATTGTTTTACATTCCCACCAATAGGTATGAGTTCCAATTGTTCCACATCCTTGCTAGCATTTGGTATTGTCTTTTTAAAAAAATTTTTATCCATTTTAATATGCATGTAGTGGTTTCTAATGTGGATTTACTTTGCATTTCCCCAATGACCAACGGTTTTGAATATCTGTTCATGTACTTATTTGCCATCTGGTATATCTTCTTTAGTGAAATGTCTGTTCATATATTTTTCCAATATGGGAGTGTTTGTTTCTTTTCATATTATTGAGTTTTGAGAGGTTTTTAAAAAATAAATTCTACATATAATTCCTTTACCAGATATCTGATTATGTTCTCCCATTTATAAATTTTTATTCTCCTATTAGTGCCTTCAAAGTAGAAATTTTTCATTTTAAAGAAGTCCAATTTATTAATTTTTTATTTTATAGGATTGTGCTTTTGGTGTCATATCTAAGAAATCTTTGCTTAACCTAAAATCACAAAGATTTTTATCCTTTTTTCTAGAAGTTTTATGCTTTTAGGTTTTAAATTTAGGTCTATGACCCATTTGAGTTATTTTTGTGAGGTATGGATCCAAGTTCTGTTTTGTTGTGGTTGTTTCTTTATTTCACATATGGATATACAATTGTTCCAGCACAATTGCCTCTTTGTCAAATATCAGTTGACCTTTTATCTGTGGGTCTATTTCTTGACTCTCTATTCTGCTTCATTGATCTATTTGCATATCTTCATGCCAATACTACTCTGTCTTGATTATATAGTTATAATAAGTCTTAAAATCAGGTAATGTATATCCAACAACTTTGCTGTTGTTTTTTAAAGTTGTTTGGCTATTCTATATCCTTTGCATTTTCATGAAAACTTTAAATCAATTTGTCTGAGATTTCAATTGAATCTATAGATCAATTTGACCAGAACTAATATCTTACAAGTAGTGAGTCTTATGATCCGTGAACATAGTATAGCTCTCCATTTATTTAGATCTTCTTTAATTTCTCTTAGCAATGTTTTACAGTTTTCAGTGTATAGGTCTTTGATATTTTTTATCATATTTATTGCTCAGTATTTCATACTTTTTATGCCATTGTAAAAGGTATTGTTTTTAATTTCAATTTGCAATTCTTTGTTGCTACTCTCTAGAGATACAATTTTTTTTGCATGTTGACCTTGTATCCTGAAACATTCCTAAACACGCTTATTAGTGCTAATAGCTTTTTGTAGATTCTTTGAGATTTCTACAAAGACAATCTGAGAATACAGACTATTTCACTTCTTTTCTGATCTTTTCCTCTTCTGTGCTATAGTTTGCATATTTTCTGTTGATCTGTGTTTGAGTTTATCAGTCCTGTCTTCTGCTGTTAAATCCATGAGTTTTTAATTTCAGATATAACTTTTAGCTCTAGAACGTACACCAGATTCTTTTTCAGATCCAGTTCTCCGTTAAAATCTTCTATCTCTTCATCCATTTTTTCTGTTTTTTTTCTCTATTTTATTTAACATACTTACAATAGTCATTTTAAAGTCCTTGTCTGTTTACTTCAACATCTGGATCACCTGCAAGTCTGCTGTGATACTGTTGTCTGTTTTTTCCTCTTGATTATTGATCACATTTTCCTGCCTCTATACATGTCACATTATTTTTTTATTATATGCCAGACAATGTTTATGAAAGCACCGTGGAGACTGAAGTCAGTATTATTTTTTCCCAGTGAGGGTTTGTCCTTTCCTCAGTGAGGCACATAGAATGAGGGGATTGATCACCTCAGTCCAATCAGGAATGAGCTAGTTCTGGGATGGGCCACAGTTTGAGTTACACTCAGTCCACCTCTGCTTTCAAATGTCTTCATGCCAAGGTCTGTTGTGTGTTTGTTGCATGCCCCGCCCTCCAGCAGGAGTTTCACTTCTAAGCACTACAAGATTGCAGGCAATTTCATGCTACCTTTCCAACCCAGCACCCCAGCCTCCATGCCACCCCAGTACTCAGCACATGACTCATGGGGAAAATCAGACTTCAGCTTGGGAATCCTCTAGATTCCAGTCCATCATACCAGCCCATGCAGCCATTAAAAGCTCATTTCTCTCTACCTATTAGAAGCTTCTCCCTATGGCAACTCTGATCCTCACCCTGTGCTTAGCTTCAGGAAATGTCCTTCAGACCAAAGAGGCTGTTGATCTTGACTCACCTAAGAAGCATTCTTCCTTTTCTGAAATTTTAATCTAAATCTCTTTGCTTTCCCAGATCTTTGATGTGTTTAAAAATATGATTGTTGTCATTTATCCATTTGTTTCTAGCTATTGCAACAGAAACTTGCCACTGCTTAGTATATTCTACTTGAAAGTAGAAGTTTCTCAGATGGATTAAACACTTAAATGTAAAAAACAAAACTTTAAAATATAGGAAAATATGACTATGAATTAAAGAAGGATTTAGGATTTCTTGAATAAGACACAAAAGTCTTCATCATAAAATAAGATTATATTGTTTAAACGGGCTGGTCCAAGTGCAGTGGTGTTTACAACTCATTGATCACAACCAGTTACAGATGTCTTTGTTCCTTCTCCACTCCCACTGCTCCACTTGACTAGCCTTACAAACAAAATATGATTTAAACCATCTTAAAATAATTCTTATTAATTAAATTTTCTAGTAATTAAAAAAGTGAAAAGACAAGCCTCAAACTTGAAGAATACATTTGCAACCTATATTACTGACATTGAACATTCAGAACACATAAGATACAAATAAATCAATAAGTTAAAGAAAACACCTAAATATAAAATGGGCAAAAGACATAGACTTGCATTTCACAGGAAAAAAGTTCATAGCCAATAAACATAAAAAGGATGCACGGTCTCATTAGTAAACATCTAATTAAAACCACAAAAGTTGGAGCAGCGGCTACCTCTGGGAAAGAGGAAGGATTATGGTCAGGAAGAAGCCCATGTAGGCTTGTGGGGGAGGGGATAATATTTTATTTTTTGATGGTAGTTACACATTGTATAATTATTTATTAACCTACCCATGCATGCTGTATGCCCTTTTCTAAATGTATGTTGTATCCCACAATAAAAGCAATTCATTTTGCTCTATTATCAACATAGGCAGCAATGTTATGCACCTCTATGACCTAGAAGCCATTTTCCCTTCTTTAGGTGATACTGCCTAGTTCTGTTAGACTCAACTCTGTCTCACCATATTATTATCTTAATCATATTTTTTCTCAAAAGGCAAACTCATCACCAGCATTTGTTGACCCTTAGGAGAAGCCTCCCTGCCACCCTTGTACATGAACACCAGCAGGATTGGGGGGTTCCAAATATTAATGTCCCAATTCAAACCACTCTGTCAATGGTACATCAGTCTAGGGCAAAACATCGTAGTTGTCACACACCCCACTCTCCTCAACCCTGCCTGTCCTGAATCCCACACCTGCATCCCTGCCTTGATGGTAAAGAAGATCCGACTAAGCTAGCTCTTTCTAAAGCAGGGTCCTTGACCATTTTTATGCCATGGACTCTCTCACAGCCCAGTGAAGCCTATGAACCCCGTTTTAAATGTATAAAATGAAATACACGGGACTACAAAGGAAACCAATTATACTGAATTACAGCTTTAATATAAATAAAAACAAATTGGAAATCTAGTAATGAATGTATTATACTTTCTTATTAATGCATTAAATAACATGATGTAGTGGCAGATCTAATAACCAGCGTAATTTCCAAGTAGCAATAGATGTAAATGATATTTCGAGTTATCGCCGACTACGCTAATGTGATGTAGAAATACCTGTTAATTTATTGGCAACAAAATCACAGGTACTATTTGTTGACACTACTGTGATTTGTCACCTACACTCATTATTCAAAGAAATGCTAAATATCAGTAGAAGGTGAGTGAAAATTTAGATGTATATTTTTCCTCTTGAATTGCAGGGACTCCAGGTTAAGCAGCCTGAAGTGTGAGTGCAGGCTGCCCCCCACTAGGGGGTGCTGGTATTGTAGGAAGAGTTTGCTCCTGTAGCTGAGGGAGAGTGAACCCCTGTGACACTCCCCTGCCCTTTTCTCTGGTGGGCCTCCGCTCTCCCAGCCCCCTCCAAACCCTCACCTGCACACCCCTGTCGACAGTGGAGGCACAACTCTTGGTGTCATGGTCTGTAACTCACGCAGAGGCCTCCTGGGGTGGGTCGTCTGCCCACCAGCACTGAGTGGGGTGTGCCTACTCTGTGGGTGCCACGAGCCCGGGGCTCGGCCCTCCTCAGCTGTAACTGCAGGCCCAACTCTAGGCCGGTTGGGCCAGCAAGAACCGCCAAGAACACTGGCTCTGGTCCCCACCCGACTACTCAGGCCCTGCCACGCTTCCTTCGGTAGCTGGTGGGCAGCTCCTGAGGAAATCTCATGATGGCTGCCAGCCTTTTTCTCTCCTCCATGTTTAGGGGCCCCTCAGCAGAGGACAGTGGTCGGCAAGTTGCCTCCACCTTGAGCTGTGACGACGTGACAGTCAGAGCTGCCGGATGTTCCCAGACTCCCTGCCTGGTACCCCTCAGGATGGGAGTGGAATCATTCTCTTTTGGGGTGGAGTCTGATGCTGCTGCTGTGTCACCCTCCATATGCAAAGCAGAGGAAGGGTCCGATGTCCCCACCTCCTGCTCCCACTGGTAAGTGAGTCAGCTATAAAGCCACTTGAGAGGCGACACAATCGAGTGGGGAGGGGAGCAGACTCCAGACAACCTGAAAGTCCAGCCCTCCCCCTTACTTACCATGACTTTAGGCAAATTATTTAATCTCCCTGCCTCAGTTTCCTCATCTCCAAAGTGGAGATGATAATAGCACTGACTTTATAAGGTTGTCGTAGGGATGAAGTGACATCCTACAGAGAAAGCACTTTGAAGAGTGCCCAGCTCAGAGTCAGTACTAACTGAGATTCTGCCATGATTAACAATTGGCAAGAATTTAATAAAATGAATAATATACTTCCGTTAGTCTTTCTCTCCTCGCCTCTGCTTACTCAAACACCCACTCTGCTTTCTCCCTCCCTTCATGCCGCTGACGGTTTTTGTCTGGGAAATCACACTCTTTTCCCCTTTCTTAAGAGTTTATTCCTTTCCACCCCAAGCTTGGGATGACCTTCCCCAGAGAGCAGTTAGACAAGCGTCAGAGGGGGAGCCTGGAGACCTGGGCTTCCCCTCCCTGAGCCTCAGCTAAACACCCAGGGTCCTTTTGTTTTAAAATATGGGTTTTATTAGTATTCAGGTGTGGTGAGGGCCACAGACCAGGAGCCGACTACCGTTGAAAAGAGAGTTTGTCACTCCCTGTTCCCAGGGGCAGCTGTGCCATGTAAGGCCACCGAAGCTCCAGGGTGGGTGGGGAGGAGCAAGAGGAAGGTGTGGCGCGGCCTTGATTATGGTTTCCCAGGGAAAGGCCAGGCGAGGCAGGGGAAGCAGGTTTAGGACTGGGGGGTTTGCATGATTTTTGCAGGCTCTGAGGTATGGGGACGTCTCTAGTTGTCTGATACCTGGCCCTGCGGTGTTGAGGATGGGAGGATAGATAGCAGCTCCCTTTGTGAGAGCTTGGGAAGCAGCTCTGGACTGGTTCGTTTGCTCATCAAAGGTGCACTCACAGGGAAGTCATTTGCTATCTCTAGGGACTGGCTAACCCTGGAAGGCGCAGTCCCTCCAGGATCTCAAGGCCCCAGGTCCCAGAGCGTCAAGAATACAGGAAATAAGACAATACAGTTTCATACACCCTTCCATGATGAATGTGGCTTTGTCAATCTCTTTATACGCGTCCAACATATGAATTGCTACTATGGCGCCATGACTTTTTGTCTTCATGGGGGACTCTGACATAGAGGTTAGGGATACAGTCTCTGGAGTCAGACTATTACCTGGGTCTAAATGCTGCCTCTGTGATTTTGATGCTGTGGGACTTTGGGACAATTACTTAACCTCTCTGTGCCTCAGTTTCCTCATTTGTAAAATAAAGATGATAGTTCCTTATTTCATAGCATAGGGACCATTAAAAGAATCATACCTGTAAATTAAGCTCTTGGAACAGGCTGGGCACATAGTGAGTGATCAATAAATGTCAACCATTATTAGGATTTCTGGATTACACCAAGCTGCCTCTGGCTTAGAGCCATCACCTGTGCTGTTCCCCCCACTGGGAAGGCTCTTTCTGATTCTCTTCACCTGGCTACCTTCTCATCCGTCAGGTTTCAACTTCAATGTCACATTCCGAGCAATGCCCTGAGTCCCAGCCCCCCGACCACCCCAGCCTTTGTCATACTCTCACGTGACTCCCGTACTTCTTTGCGATGCCCACCTTGACTGCATCACACAGCAGTGTGTGCTATTGTTTATTGAATGTCTATCTTTCCCACTAGGCTGTAAGCCCTCTGAGAACAGGGACTGTGCCCGCCCAGTCCCCTCTGTGCCCACGGTGCCTGGCATACCGAAGGTGGCCAGTAAGCATCTGTGCACTACATAAACCACATGGGCTTCCAGCCGCAGGCACAAAGATGCCTGGGTGAGAAACCATGTGGACTGTCGTCTAATGGCACAAATACACAGTCACAGGCTTCTGACTTTTTCTTGTGATACTGGGCTTCTGATGAACGGTTTCTGGGCTCTTCCGCTGCCCATTTTTAAACCACAGAGTCTGGGAGGGAATTCTTGAGGCATCAAAATCCATGTTGCAGATGACCAGCTGGCCCGGAGACATCGATTGGCAGAAGTGTTGGAATGTGTACAGAGATGCGGCTGCCCTGCTCAGGATAGACTCCAGTCTTGGTTTGCGAAAACCCTCTGAATTCCAGGAATTCCAGCGAGGGGATTGGGTCATGTCATACCTGCCTCTCCAGACAAACAAGCCGAAAGTTGAGCGAGGCAGGGAGGTGCCAGAACTGCCGAGAGAAAGGAAGGGCCAGATGTACAGACCGGAAAAAGCCCTGTAGCAGGTGAAGGTGAGCATAATTAATGGAGCCCAGAGAGCAAGCCCGTACATGCTGCGGAGCTCCGTCCCAAGGAGCTGTGGTCTCACCAGCCCCATCCCTGAGGAAGCAGAGCAAGAGTAGCTCGAGATTGACACGCCAAGCAAACGTACAGCAAGAACTTCTCCTAAGACAAGGGTTTGGTCAGAGGCCCTGGCCCCTGTGGCTAAAATCGGATTATGTCTGTGATGATTTACTTCCCAGCTGGGTTTCAGGAAAAGCCTCAAAAAGATCACTGGGTTGTACCTGAGACTGGCGGGAGAGGCCAGCCTCCCTCAGGTCTCCCTTTTATGGACAAAGAGCCAACACGAAGGGAGATGGAGACAGGGATAGAAGAGAAGGCTCCCTCCCACAGCCTCCCTCTCTCTGGAGCCCCCTGTGAGTCCCAGCAAGTGGATTTGTATGAGCTAGAAAAAAAATCAAATCCCTTTTACAAGCTAAGCTGCGAGCAGACCAAGTGCCAGCTTTGGTACAAGTGTCCAAAGCAATTTCAATCCTGAACTGGTACATCTCAAGGGAGAGTCTATTGTTCATGTGGAAATCTGTGGGGAAGTGGTTTTGGCTGCCACAGTGATTGGGGGTCACTACTACCATGTAGTAGTCAGGCACCAGCATGTAAGGGACAACTATGAACAACAAGAGTTGTCCCCTACAACTTTTAAATGTCTCACTGGACATTCATGTAGACCAAAAAAAAAAAAAAAAAAAAAATCATCTGTTCCCAGAGCCTAACTTTATTTTGTCTACAAACACGAAGGTTAGATTTGGCTTGGTTGTCACAATTTTAACATACACTAATGTTTCCAGGAAGGCAACTTGACCAAGCACTGTTGACCACTTTGGAAAATCATGTCACCCAGGGGAATGCCACTCAAGGTGTTTGAATCACCAGAGTAAACACACCTCCATCAGACCTCATTTGTTCCTGTGGTCTTCTCACTAATTCCACACACGGATGCAAGCATTTGACTCCTTCATTATGTCCTCTAATGTAGCTGTGCCCAAGCATTTACATATTGGAATGCATCTTATTTTGCCATGACTACACATGACTTTTTCTTCTTCATATTGCTAGTAAGGAATTAGGTTGCTATAGGGGAGGAAATTATGGATGTTGGAAAGCTACATGATAAGGGGGTGGTGGTGGTTACAGAATATTTGTTATAAAAGGAGGATAGTGCTCTGGGAACACTCACACACGTGCTTCACAGCCTTGGTAGGATGACAGGACATGAGCCAGCATGGAGCTAATATTTTAACCAAACCACTCACTCCCTTTCTTGGTAGACATGCACTGGATTCCCTGGAATGAAGAAAACTTTTTCCAGTAAATGGCACTGATTAGAGACATTTTCTGCATTATAGGTGATGTTGTTATATATAACTCACAGATGGAAACACAACCACAGCACTAGCAAACTATTTGCATCATCAAAGACCAGCGTCTACTGTGCAAGCCACCCAGGGGACGTTTTCGTGGCCCGAAGTGGTACGCCCGCGCCACCTAGTGGAGTCTGGGAAGGTAGCAGATCTGTGAGATCGGTTGAAGCACGTTCTTTTGCAGATGGGTAGCAGTAACATGAATATTATCAGCTAACACACTTATAGGGTGCCCACCACATACCATCACTTTATGTTAACATATAAATGTGCTAACATATATAATATCACATACCCTAACTCATTTAATACTCACAAAACCCTTATGACTTAGCCACTGTTATCCCCACTTTGCATACGAGGAAACTGAGGTACAGGAAAGGTATGTGGCTTGACTTGATCAAGTAGCTACTGGGAGGCAGGGCTGGGATTTGAAGCCTGGTGGTCTGATCTACGATTGCTGCTCGTAATCACTCTGCTTTGGGCTTGCAAGTAGCTGCTCTCTTGGGAGACACTGTTCTGAGATTCAAAGAGTATACAGTGCCAAGTATGCAGGGCTATGTCCAGCCATGTCTTTTAGGGCAGGAGGATTGCAAAGACAGAAAGAAGAACAGGAAGTGAATACCTAGGAATTGGGACATGGCAAGATCTAGAAAAGTCTTGCCATTGTATGGGCCATCGAAATCTGTGCATAAACATGAGGGGGTTGTTTCATTCTTTTTGCAGATCACAGAGCCCTGGCTAAACCCCCAGTTATTTTGTAAGCTTCATGAAGGCAAAGCCCACATCTCCTTGCTCACTTCTGTGTCACCATACTTACCCCAGGACCTGACACCTATTGAGTACTCAGCAAATATTTTTTATGTGACATCCATATTGAGATATAATTCATATACCATATAATTTATCCATTTAAAGTATATAATTCAGTAGTTTTTAGTGTATTCACAGAGCTGTGTAACCATCACCATAATCAATTTTTACCACCCTGAAAGAAAACCCTGTTCTCATTAGCATTCATTCCCTATTACCCCCAACTCCTATCTCCAGCCCCCGGCAACCACTAATATACTTTCTGTCTCTACGGATTTGTCTACTCTAGACACTTCGTTATAAATGGAACCATACAATACCTGGTCTTCTGTGACTGCCTTCTTTCACTCAGCATAATGTTTTCAAGATTCATCCACTTTGTAGCATGGATGAGTACTTTATTCCTCTTAATGATTGAATAATATTCCATTGAATGGATATACCATTTTTATTTATCTAATCATTAGTTGATGGACATTTGGGTTGTTTCCAGTTTGGGGCTGTTATGAACATTTGTGTATAAGTTTTTGTGTAGACATATGATTTCATCTCTCTTGGGTATATTTCTAGGAATGGAATTGCTGGATCATGTGGTTTAACTTTTGTCTAACCTTTTGAGGAGCTACCAGATTGTTTTCCATTGGCGGCACCAGTTTACATTCCTAGCAACAATGTGTGATGGCTCCATTTTCTCCACATCCTCGCCAATATTTGTTATTACCCGTCTTTTTTTATTATAGCAGTCCTAATCATTGTGCTTTTTCTTTGTGCCGGGGCCATTGCTTTTTAACAGTAGACGAATAGACTCCCAGCCTATTGGAGCTGGTGGGGAGCACAACCATGTGGTCCAATTTGTTCATTTTCTGGGAGAAGCAATGAAGGTGATGAGAGAATAAGGAACTAACCTGAGAGAACAGTTAGTAAAGGAGGTAGTAACAGAAACTATCATTTCTTTTTCTTTTAAGAAAGTTAAGAAAACTAAAGACACATGGAGAAAAAAAAAAAAAGATTAAAAGGATCTTCTCTAAACCCAGGAGAAATTTCTTGAACTATAAAACTAGAAGACAATGACTCAATAACTAATAAAGGATAGTCATAGTCACATTCATGGATCCACTACTATGTCTTAGCCACAAAGCAAAGTAAGCACTTTACGTTCATTTCCCTGTTTAATGCTGGCAACATCCCTATTTTACAGAGTTATAAGAGTAAATAAAGGGTTATGACCCTAGAATCCTACATTTAACTAATGTCTGTGTGTAAGTTAACAGAGACATTCCCAGACATAGAGACTCAAAAAGTCTACCGTCTATTGGCCCTTCCCCCAAGGGTTACTCAAAGTAGCATTTCAGTGGTGTGACAAATTAATCCAAATAAGGAACTCGGAAACAAGGAAGACGTTACGTAAAAGAAATGGCAATAAACAATGAAGAAAAACTGAATTATTAATGCAGTTTGAAATCTCAGTACAAATGTCAAAAAACAGTTCTTGAAAGAGAAGACACATGATGTAAAATTTTAATAATGGCCTGAAGCTAGAATCCTAGTTCACTCGAGCTCTGCAGGGTGTTCCCAGGTGCCGGCCCGCTGTGGACTGGCGCAGGCACCCGCAGCGTGGGGGAGGCACAGAGGGGTGGCGTGGGGGTGGGAGCGTGTTGCTCTACGCCTTCCAGGCGGGCTCCTGCTTCTGGCCTGATGAATGTGGCGCTCCTTCAACCTTCCCGCGGGTCCTCTTAAACGTTCCAGAGTTTCAGGGGTGCGAATGACGCATGTCCCTAGTGTTAAGTGGCAGCAGTTCTCTATTTTATCTCTTCAGTCATTTTAATGATAATTGGGGGAGGCGTGTCGGGGGGGCCATCTTGGGCTAGAGGACCAGTTAGCAGGGACTTGAGGTTTGTCCCGAGGTGATGGCAGCGGGGACTTAATCGCACAGCCTTGAACCGGACTTCTCGACCCTCTCCTCCCTCACCCCCACCCCCAGCACTCGGCCAAAAAAATAGATTTCTCCAACCCCCAGGCCAACCAAAGCCAGAGTAGGTAGGATGGGTGGCTTTCTCTTGGCTCTCTGTGTGTCCCAAATTGCATCCATCCCGTCCTCCTGCGTTTCTTGCCCAACTCCGCCGGAGCCGACGCGGCAGGGCGCGGGGTGGGAGCGGGCGGCTGGGGTTCTGCACGCGAGGACCGGGCCGGCGTGACACCACCTGGCGGAGTCTTGGGGAAGAGTCTTAAAGGCGCGCGCTCCTCCGCGGCCGGCGCACTCGAGCGGGAGCCGCCGAGAGCTCGCCTCCCTCCGCCGCCCAGCGCCTCGGGGAGGTAAGTGCCACCCGCGGAACCCGAGTCCCGGCCGGGTGGGGGCGGCCCGTGGCTGTCCCGCGCTGGGGAACCTCTGGCTGGGGCTGCAGTCGGAGGGCGGCGCCCAAGTTTTCGAAGGCCTCGGAGGGCAGCTGGAACGGCGCAGAGCCTGCGCGGGGATGGCGGGGGTGGCCGCGGGCTGGGGCCGTCTGGGGGCGGCCATCCCGGGCGATGCATCGAAGACAGGCACCGGCGCGCGGCGCGGGGCGCACGCCAGAGCCCCAGCCCCGCGCCCTGCGCACTTGGCGCGCTCTGGCCGTGGTCCCGGCGAGCCCCAGCCTGCTCCGGGCCCTGACCCGGGCTCTGCGCCTTCCTGCCTGCCCGGGTCCCTTGCAGCCGGTTCGCCCCGTGGTCGAGCACGGTCACGCCGGCAGGTCGCGCTCGGCGGCCGGCCAAGCCCGCCCCGGCCCCGCCGCACCCGCGCCCCGGGCCACCCCGCCCGGCCCCCTCGGCGCTGCGCCCCTCGCCTTCCCTATCTCCAGCCGCTCGCTATTTTCACACCTCCCAGTGCCCCGGCCCCGGCGCCTGATTCAGTGCTTAGTAATTAATTTGGCGTTTCAGAATGGTCAGCGGGCTGGATAATGGGCGCATTCATCCCCCGGGCTAATCTGAACAGAGGTGGGAAGAATGGCTTTCACAGACAGAAAATGCCATTCGCCGAGCGCTCAAAGGGGCTGTCACTCCCAGAATAAATCGCCGCCGCGCCCGCCGGCTCCTCTGGCCATTTCCATACAGCCCGGCCCGCGCCGCGGACCCGCCGGCCTCGGCCTCCGCTCTCGGGAATCACTCACTCCAGTGCCTTCGACGGGAAAGTCTGGCGACAGCGGGACCCAGGCGGGGGCCGAGGGAAACGGGGAAACTGGGGGCTCAGGTTAAGGCCTCAGGGGACAAAGGGAGTGATTAGAAAACCAAACGCTAAACTAGAAGAAGGCGCCTCCGTTTCAAGGCGCAGACCTTGGAGCTGGAGCCCTGGGAGCATCCGTCCCCAAACCCCACAGTTGGCAAAAGAGGAGGACCCGCAGCCCAGACGGCCCGTAGCGTGCCCGAGGTGACACAGCAAGCTTCTGGGTCTCCCGAACTGTGAATGGAGTTCGATGCACAAGCACAGGTAGTGGGGAAAGAGCCTGGCTGGTGCAGTCCCAACCCGCACCAGACTTTTTATTCTGGGTTCCTTGTGTTATCAGCTCCTTCGCCCTCGGGGCCTGGAAGCTGACACGGTGCCTTTGGCAGCCTCCTGATCTTCACCCCTGTGGGACCCTAGGGTCCGCCCGGGGGCACCTGCCGAGCGGGTGACGGCGGCTTTATCCTCTGATCCCAGCTTGACCCGGTGTCGTCCCGAGCACAAACAGCCCACAGAGTCTGAATGCTGGAGCCTTTCTGTGGCTGCACCCCCCGCCCACGGGTGGAGCGGGATCGTGCACTCCCGGCCGCAGCTCTAACCCTGTGGACTGCACCCGACAGCGCCCCCCGCAGGGCTGTGGAGCCTCCGCGTGGGCAGGGCCGTCCTGGCTCTAGCCCGCTGAAGCTCCTGGCGCTTGATGTTCCTGCCGTCCGGGCTCCCAGTGTGTCCTCCTCACAGGGCAATGTGACCCTGGGCCCTTCTGCCCAGTGGAACCCTCCAGTTTGGGGAAGAGAACGAGCCGTGGCTCTATGGCTAAACCTTGGCCCGGTTGAGAGGCAGGAATGGCAAGGGACACAGCTGGGAGGAGGGGGGACTTTCTGGAATGGCCAGGTGAGTGTCTCAGGTGTGAAGGGGAGATCGAACCCCATGCCAGCCATCAACTTCTGAGTGGAAGTCAATCTTCCCTTCTGAATCTGTTTCGTCATTTGCAAAACAAGGATAAAACGAGATCACATTTGGTCCCAAGTGCTGGGTCCCTCAATAGAAGAATCTCACATACCCAACCACCAGTCAGTCCTGCTCCACACTCCCCTGGCATCTCTCCAAGTCCTCACCAACACCTCTCCTTGGAGCCTTAATGACTCCGTAAATTTTCTCTTGGGATGCCTCCATCCACCCCTTGCAACTTCTGGATTCTGGTATCCAGCTCTTCTTGAAATCATGCTTTCTAAGAGCTGGAAGCAGCCTTTCAAAGATTCTAGAGCCCTTACGCAGATGGAGATGCTGAGACCTGAAGCGACTTGCTGTTGTCACCCAGCTAGGTAGAGGGCATGAACCAGAGTGTATTTCATGGCAGAGCAGTGAATCTCAGACTCTGAGCATCATACCCCCCGCCCCTCAGAGCTTCTCTAGGTCTGAAAAGGGGCCCAGAAGGCTGCATTTTAAACAAGCTTTCCAAAGCATATTGATGCAGGTGATGTGGGGACCTATGCAGGGAAATGCAGCCCAAACTGGGCACTTTCTCCAGCAGCCGCTTCTCTCCCAGGGCCATGGGCCCTGCTTACTCTCTGTGGGTCACATTTGACCAGCAGAACAGTCTTCTCTGTGTCCTCCCTGGGCTGGAGGCCGTAGTGGGTGAGGTCTACTTTTAGGAGATACCTCGGGATCCCCTGGAATGTGAGCCACTGAGGGCATGGCGGGGTGAACTGAGCATCCAGCCAGATGAGGAAAGGCCCAAGTGCACTGCAGGCTGACTCAACATCGAGCCCCTAAACCCAGGGGCCACCTCGTACCAACATGCTTTCACAGCTGGACCTAACACTGCGCACTGCAGGCCCCACACAGACAGTACACATGTGCCCAGAGGCCCCCCTTAGCAAGGCAAACCTGCTCATGCCAGGGACAGAGCAGCCAGCCATAGGGGGACCAGTGCCAGCAATAACCCAGGTGCGAGATGTGGCCAGAATACCCAGGACCTGCCCCTTCAGCATGCTGGGGCTTGGAGGAGAGAAGAGGAGAAGGGGGGGCGGCAGAGGGAAGGCCTGGAAAAGTGGAAGAAAGTGGGTGGGGGGGAGAAGTCGATAGGAACAGAGAGGGGGGCAGGAGAGGGGACGAGTCCCTATTTATGTAAGCCGTTTGTAGCTGTGGATTGTAAAACTGGGCAGGATTCTCTGGAGTAATTCATAGTGTTTGGACAAGACAAACATTGTTCTGCTTTAAACAAACCTCCAGAAAGGTCAGCTTGGTTCATCCCTTTGCTTCGAGTTGCTGAGACTATCCAGATGATGAGAAAATCAGATCTTAGCTGAGGGGGCCCAGGCAGGAGGCAGTGCTCTCCTGAGCCCTTTGGATGCTGGGTGAGGACACCCAGTGCAGCGAGGGGCCTTGGCCCCATTGAAAAGGCCGGGCTCCTACTCTGGAGGTGTGAGATGTCTGTGTGTGTGCACATAACAGATTATGAGATTTGATGATGCCAAGGATCATCCAAGTTTTAGGGCAAGTCCAACGTGACCTGCAATATGAGCCTTTTTTATAGAGGTGAAGAATTGATGGGAAACGAAGGTTCATGGATACAGAACTGAATTAGACCCACTACCCTCAAGCCCAGGTATGCTCCCAGACACCAAGAAATCCATGTTCCTTACATATGGATGGCCTGGCTGGGCCCTCCTGTATTCATTTAGCAAATATTTTTTGAGTGACTACAATGTGTCAAGTTCTATACCAGGTGCTGAGGATAGAGTAGTGAGCGAGAAAGACGTGGCACCCACTCCCCGTCTTCCCTAAGAAGAGAAGCTGCTCACAGTTTCACGTTCAGCTTCTCCATCACCACCACGTGCCCTGGCCGAGTCCCGACAGACCAGGTCCTAGAACTGGGCCTGACAGTGAGTAAAGTGCTCAAAAAGTGTTGGCTGCCATTATGGTTATGATTATGATTGTAATTGTGACTATGAGACTCCAGTCCTGAGGGATCTTCCTGACCCTCAGCTGAAGAAGATACTTTTTACTGATACTTACTACTAATGATTTATTAATAATATATTATTGATGCTCGTTAATACCAAAGTCCGGTATTTCTATAATGCCAACCGCCACTGTCCTGCACCTGACGTGCACATGTTGCTCAGGGCAGTTTGTTATCCTCTCAAGAGGGTGGGATCCCTCTGGTAACCTTGGGGATGGTAGTAGCACTGGCTTAGCCTTCACAACTTTATAAAAATTGTTTAGGGCTTTGGACACTTCAGGGTTTTTTGCATGTAATTGTTTACTGAATAGTCCTGATATCCATGGAAGGGTGGGAGGCAGGGAGGGAGAAAAGGAAGAAGGAAGGAAGATTACTATCCACATTTTTCAGAAGAGGAAGTCGATACTTAGGTGAAGTGACTTGCCCAACATCACAGAGATGTTAAGGGAGGGGACTATGTGTGGCCAGAGTACAATTCAAACA
Source organism: Cheirogaleus medius (assembly GCA_008086735.1). Classification (NCBI taxonomy): domain Eukaryota; kingdom Metazoa; phylum Chordata; class Mammalia; order Primates; family Cheirogaleidae; genus Cheirogaleus; species Cheirogaleus medius. Next base: position 4,533,915 of record VBSM01001082.1, read on the forward strand.
GTCTTCTTGGGCTTGCATCACTCTGCTGACCACCCAAGAAGCTCTCTGCAAACAGAGTTGGGAAATGGGGCTCCCTGGGAGACCCCATAAATAAACCAGGTGTTCAGCCAGAGGCTAGAAAGTGGCTTCCCTGGGCTAGTTCATGTCCATCCCGCCTCGTGTGTAGTTTCTGGCATCATTCTGGGGTCTGGCATGATGGTGCTCCTGCCTTACATCAGCATCCGTGGGTGAGAGAGATGTCCCCTCCTTTCCCCCAAATCCTAGTTTCCCTTGACATCTTATTATGGTTGAATAATCCATGCACTTACTCAATCTGTTTGGAATCAATGATCCATGTCTGTTTTCATTCTTGGAGTTAAGTCCTCTAAATTTTCTTTCTGTGTGACGTATAAACCAGTAATAGCTTATTTTACTGACATTTGGGGAAAATAAGCTGTTCCACATAATTGATTCTTGCAGTTAACAGAAGCTTATTCCTTTAAGCATAGAAACTTTTTATGTGATCGTTTTCAGAAAAAACATTTTCCCATCAAAATCATGATTTTTTCCCCACCTAAGTTACTGGAATCAAATATAGCAGGTGTTCTCTGTGTCGCTGAATGTGTGACAAACAACCCATTGCGATGACTTAGCTGTCTCTGGAAACATCAGCTCCTGGGCAGTTTGCTCAGCCTCATTGGCTTCAGTTTCCTCTCTTTGTAATCCGGGGATCACTGGCCTGGACTCTTAAAGGGCCGCCTCTGTTCTTCTCTAACTCTGCTGGGATGTGATATGGTCATGCCCTTGGGAATTCTTGGTGGTTGTAGGATCTGCATCCCTGGATGGTGGCTGGGATAGATTCTACTGTCAGCTGTCACCTCCCAGGGTATCAGTGTTCAGCAGTCACCAAATTCCCCAAAGGTCCTAATCTGTGTTCTCTGGTCCTCTAGAAGAACAGAAGACACCTGACCTCAGCTAGGTGAAGAACTCATAGTGTCCCTGTGGACTGGAGTTCCCTGATATTGTGGCTACTGTTCTCTCAAACGCCCAGGAGACCATTCACTTACTTCTGGAACCATGTTCTGGATTGTAAAGGGTGCTGCAACCCTGGCCTCTACAAAAGGAGTTTATAATACCTTAATACAAACAGCAAACACTTGGCAAGCTCTGAACTCAGCGTTGTTGGGTGGTAAAGATCAGTGAGATGTGGTCACTGCCCGTAAGAAGAAGGAAGGAAGGAAGACTTCAAGAGTGTTTCGAGACCAGAGTGTTGGTGGCCCTTCTTTCTGTTCCTTTCATTTACCCCAAACTTGCCTTTTAAGATTTGAAGAAGACTCTCATCATTTTGGCATTTCTGGGATTTGCTGGCATATTAGTTTCCTATGGTTGATGTAACAAATGCCCACAAACTTTGCGGTTTAAAACAATAGAAATTTATTTTCTCGCAGTTCTGGAGACCAGAAGCCTAAAATCAGTATCAGTGGGTTGCAAGGGCTGTGCTTCCTCCAGAGACTGCAGGGGAGATTCCGAGCCTTGTCTCTTCCGGCTTCTGATCGCTGCTGGTGCTCCTTGGCTTATGGCTGCATCGCTCCACGTGGCCTTCTCCTCTTCTATCTTGTCAGATTTTCCTCTGCCTCTCTCTTACAAGGACACTTGTGATTGCATTTAGGGTCCATCCTGATAATCCACGATGATCTCACCATCTCAAGACTCTTAACTTAATCACATCAGCAAAGACCCCTTTGTGCCCATATAAGGTGACATACTCTGGTTCCAGGGATTAAGATATGGATATCTTTTTGGGAGGGGCGGCATTTTTCAGCCTGCCACATTCCGCTGGTTACCACCTTCCATTGTCCATGACTCTGTGGTCCTTGATTAATTTGTAGTGTGCTCCTATTTTGTGCCAGGCTGTCTGTGAAACACTGGGAATTCTGAGGGAAAAGACACAGTTCCTACCTCAAGAAGCTCATGGGTTAGTCTGAGATACAATGTGACATTAAGAGCTATGGAAAAAGGAAGTTCTTGATGAGTTCCAATTCCTTGTGGACATCTGCAGATCCTGCCTGACCTCAGCTCTGCCACTCCCCACCTCACTCACCACGCCCCCACTGAGCTGGCCTCCCTCCTGTCCCTTACACAAGTCACTCAGGACCCTTGCCCTCCTTCCCCAAAACCACACCCTCCATGGCTCCCTCCCTCACTTCATTCACTCCGCTGTACAGGGTCTTTCTTAGGGAACCCCTCCCCAAGTAGCTTATTCGAAATCCATCTCCCTTCTTGGCACTTTCTATTTCCCCCTCTGGCTGTGTTTGCCTTCCTAACACCCCACAATGGAGTCGCTCTTGTCCGGGCCATTCCACCTCCACAAGCGTTTGATATATGAGACTAGAACTTCCCAGGAGATCCTAAATGCATCCTGTTTTATTTCCAATTCTCTTCCTGAGAATGTATTTTGCCTTTCGTTTTATTGTATTTTGCTCGTAGCACACTGGGCTAAATTTCGAGTGAATCAGATTGAGGGTGGCCACTCTAAGGGGAATTTGTAAATGTGAGGAGCCATTTTTTGGTTGTCATAATAACTGGTGTGTGTGTGTTTGGCGGGGACCTAGTGGCCTTTAGTGGACAGGGGTCAGGGATGCTAAATGCCCTGTGGTGGGCTGGGCTGTTCTGCCCAGGGAAGGATTTTCCTGCCCCAAATGTCGCTGTTACAGAAACACTCTTAAGGAAGCAGTTTATGTGTGAGTCCTAAAGTAATATATTTTTCAACTTTAACTGATAACCTTTCATTCTGTAAGAGTATTTCAAATTATTTCTCTGAGGCTGGGCATAGTGGCTCACACCTATAATCCTAGCACTTTGGGAGGCCAACCCGGGAAGATCACTTGAGGCCAGGAGTTCAAGACCAACCTGGGCAAAACAGTGAGACCCCATCTCTACAAAACGTACAAAAATTAGCCAGGTTTGGTGGCTGTAGTCCCAGCTACTTGGGAGGCTGGAGCAGGAGGATCGCTTGAGCTCAGAAGTTGGAGGCTGCAGTGAGCTGTGATTGCACCTCTGTACTACAACCTGGTCAACAGAATGAGACTGTATCTCAAAAAAAAAAAA